>JAQIWA010002064.1:0-14804 GCA_034693305.1 Eueremaeus valkanovi
AGAGAGTTTTGGAATAAATGTGAGAGAAGAGAGCAAAGCATCAGATATGCTAAGCAGTGATCTTCCAATAGAGGGGAAGAGCAATCAGGGAATGAGGGACTGAGGGATGCGGTGAAGGTTTCAACAGAATGTGAGCTCCAGTAAGAGAATCGGCGCATAGAGAGGGGGAGAGAGAGAGAGAGAGTCCGATGACGGCGTTGTCTAATGACTGGTTTGCTTTGTCGTAATGACAGTTATTTGTTTGCCCAAGAATCGTGACTCTACTCTACTCTGGACCGCTTTTATTCCTATGAATCCTAAGCTCAGCTCTTTTTGTATTGGATAACTTTCCCTCTGGAATAGCTCAGGCTATGCAGGTCTGACCACTTTCTCACTGCTCTCTACATTTCTATACATTATAAGTATTTTACTCAAGAAAGTTGTTTTGCATTTTTTCACTTGAATTGCACTGATTTCGGCACAAAAAATGAATTCTATATAATATATGAATCTATAGATGTTTTGTACGCTTTGCTGCAGATTTTGGTTCAACAGAACAATAGATTCGCAAATTTCATACACATATTCATTATCGAAAATTTTGTAATTTTTCTTAAAAAAATACTGTATATATTCTAACCCTGGTTTCAGTTACGCCTTAGTTTTGAAGGCGTGATTGGCTGTATTGGTCATATACAGCCAAAACTCTTATTGAATGGATGAGGCGCTAAACCAATATGAAAACCATTTCCCTAATGATAGCGGCCTTAAGGCGGCAGTAATTGTAATATTAAATGACGGCATTAGGTATCAGATCTTGGCTTTAGTTAGTCTTACACCGAATATAATACTTGTCTTATTATAGATTATTTTAGAAAATTCTGTTGTATTATGTAATCTAAAATATAATAGTGACTGTGCTGTTGACTGAACCCACTTGTTAACCAAATAGCTTAAACGTGTCTCAAGAATGATAGTCTTTTCGTGTTCTCCATTGGGAGACAATTATTCGATTAGATTATTATTATTTAGATTTGCTTTTGATTATTATTATTATTATTATTATTATTGTAGAAATTGAGACATTCTGTGCACAACATAATGGGTTGATTAGCCATCTCTGCTCAGCTACTGTGCAATTGGCAATTGTGAGAGAGTATTCATACCATCAAAGTGAACACAATGAGCAGAAAGAACAGAATAAAAGAGAATATACAGTAATAGCGTTAGTCTACTGTAATAGTGGATCAGTTAGTGTAAGATTGTGGGACTCTGAGACTCTGAGACTACAGTAGGCTCTATGTGCCACCCATGCAGAGACAATTCACTGCCATAACTATTATGTATGAATGTATTAGCAATAATATGGGAGCACTTATAGCACAAATAAGCCCCTAATTTGTAAAATAACCCGAACTTAAATATGGAATATTTGAATTGAAAGCAGTTATTCAGCTTTAAAGATGAACTCTCCTATTGAAGCCATGCCTGAGCTGTCAACTGAGAGCGTGCTTTTGCTTTTGATAACTACTATCAGTCGATTGCGCGTCAATTATTGCTATAACGGCTTCTCTAATGGCAAACAATATTCAATTTGAAAGCTCTACTTATCAATGATAATCATTTGTTTGCCATTGAATTTATTACATACGGAAACCAATCATCAAAATCCTAATCATAATCATCACTGTTCTAACCGCTGAGTGCCTTAATAACAATCATCTCTCTCTTTACTCCATAGTTATTGCACTTCTCATAACTCGATAAAAACAACGTTTACTTTATTTTATTGTTGGTTTCGCTTCTTATCTATGATTTAATAGTTCGGGTGAATTTCAAAATTCAATCAAATCAGTGCTCACTTACAGTATATTATTCATTCATTATTCGCTACTTATTTAATGTTCAGATTATAAGTTTGCGAACAATTCATTCGACTCATGCTATGCTTAAAGTCAAATGAAATTCAATTAAATCAATTTCAATGCATTTCAATTAACTTACATTAAAAATTATTCTTGAGCTCAAATATTATTTTTTTAGACAATAGACTTTTCTGAGTCTACAAAAACGCTGCAAAATTTACCGAATAATTCAATTATCATAAGCTTAAGAGAGATTAAATCATTTGTCGGTTCGATTGGGTTCTCCCGCAAACATATATATAAATTGATGCCAAGGATTAAATAAGTAGATCAGTTAGTGATCGACTGAAACAACCGATATTATAGTTTTCAAAAAAATGTTAAATAAATAAATATTTGTATTTCAAAATTGATCTATGCACAATTCATTAGCAATAGGCCTAAAATATTCAAATAATATAATTTAATAAAGAAATTATTTAAGTGAAATCTGTTCTTTATATAACTGACCTGTGAGTTCTGTGTGATATGTTGAAAATGATCTTGTTATACTGCAACTAACCAATCTCATTGTTTCGATATAAAGACTGTATTTACAAAAATAAGGCCTCGATATAGGATATACTGTTCAGCCATTAACATGTTTAGAGAGCAAGAAATGTTTTTTTTAAAGCGCGGACTAAGTGCTTGTGCGGACTGGCTCTGACCCGGATTTCGCAATCCTGGTTCTGAACAATGCCTTTACAGAACTCTTATTCTGATCTCTAGTCGGGATTTGTTGTCAAAAAAACATCATTTTTGACTTTTGATATCAATCAGAGTTTTCTGTACAGTATTTCCAATATTAATATATAATTCGATTGAAGTTTTGTTCAATAAATAAGTTTTAATTTTTATTATATGAACAGATGAACAGTAGATTAGATAAGACATAAATAGTTTGTGCCGTCTTATTGATTAGATAAAGTCTTAATTCCATGATTAGGGGATCAAAAGAGAAGTTATTCCACAAACATGAAACTTAGAGAAAAGGAGCAAGATCAATCAATCAAGTATTGAAAGAAAAACAAAAAATACAGCATTTCATAAGATTGCAAATATGATAGAGTTTTTAAACAATTTAGTCATGAAATTAGTCACAAACAGATAATTTCGTCTCAATTTAGACAATTGACTCACTCTTTAGTTCAGATTCTAAGTCCAAATATTTAATTATCTTTAATCAAAACGACACAGAATTATATTAAGCTCTTTTAGCCGGACTGTAGGGTCGATGAAATGCCAACAAATTTTGCTTAAATTTTAATTGACTTTCAGAAAACACTTAAGAATTTTGATTTTGATTCAAAACTTTATTTTATGTCAATAATAATTCAGACTAATGGTGCCTTATGTACAGTACAATCATTGTTCTTGGACATTTACCGAATATCCATTTATTTTTTATTCCACTGTATTCTAAGGTAATTTTAATAAAGCTATTTATATTGTTCAAGAACTTTATTTTTCCGCTAATTGAACTTGATTATTATTTTAAAATGCGAAATGTCTCCAATAAAAAGATCAAACATATAAATAGTTTACAGAAATTAAATTAAAAATAATTTCAATCGGAATTTCTTCCAATTGATTGATGAAATCAATATAATTAAAGAATTTCAATAAACAATTTGTAAAACCATTTAAATTGAAAGCAAAAACAGAGAAATAGAGAACAGTTTAACTCATATTAGGGTTTAATGAAGAAAACGAAACCAATTTAATGGTTCGATAATTATTATATAATGAAAATAAATTTTCTAATCAGATAATTATTGTTAGTATTAGATAATGAATAATGCTTTTCATCAATGCATAGATGGACTCAAATCAAGCTATTCTGGAGTGCATTCAGAGAATCCAGTTTTCAATTGATCTTTAGATTGTGTTCACAAATATAGACACCTGTTGTGAGTCCACACTATTACACAAGTTGTCAGTATATTGTAAAGTACAGTGTATTGCAGTATATGTACAATAATATTGTATTGTATTGTATTGTAGAGTAGAATTGATATACTGTACTGTACTGTATCATATTGACTAGTAAGATTCAATTGACAATGTTACCCTACTCACTTTAGAGAGCATAATCTCATAGATTATTCGTATCCATCAACTAATAGCGATTGCATTGGATTTATCTAACCTTCAAATGAAATCAAAAGTTTATTTTATTTTATATTTTTCTACAATTTTTTAATAGATTTTTATTGATTTCATTGAAAACTCATTTTTAACTTAATTCCCGAAACAATGACTGAAAACAAAACTTATTTGGGTTTCGATTTGAGTACTCAACAGGTATTTCATTATTAGTTCATTTAATCTTTAACTCAATTAACTTTGAATTTGTCTTCAGTTGAAAGCCGTGGCTCTGAACGAGAGACTGGAAGTCAGACACGAATCCTGTGTTCACTTCGACTCCGATTTGCCTGAATTCAGGTATCATTTCATTTAGTTTTTGTTCAATTGTCTGCTAATAACTTAAAAGTCTATTTGAATATCGATTTAATTGATTTCTATATCCAATCGATTCCAGTCTTAACTCACAATCATTTGAATTATTATAATATTTAGGAATTGAATGAATAATTGTTTGTATCGATTGTCAGAACTCACGGCGGAGTCAATCAGCACTCAGACCAGCACACAGTGACGGCGCCCACAGTTATGTGGATTAAGGCCTTTGATATGGTCTTAGAGCGACTTAAGATCAGTGGAATCGACTACAGTTCCGTTGCGGCCATATCTGGTTCGGGCCAACAGCACGGGAGCGTCTATTGGAAGAGAGGGGCCAGGGATACGCTCAAGAGCTTAAAGTCGGATAAGTTCCTTCACGACCAGTTGTCTCAATGCTTCTCAAGTCGTGATTCGCCCGTTTGGATGGACTCGAGTACAACACAACAGTGCAAACAATTGGAGCAATCGGTTGGCGGCGCCCAACAGTTGGCCGATATTACCGGCTCTCGAGCTTATGAACGGTTCACCGGAAGCCAAATCGCAAAGATATTTCAGACCCGACCCGAGACTTACGGCCAGACAGAGCGCATATGTCTGGTCAGCAACTTTTGTGCCTCACTTTTCATCGGAGACTACGCACCCATTGATTACAGCGACGGCTCGGGAATGAACTTATTGGACATCACATCACATGAATGGTCACAAAAATGTTTAGATTACTGCGCGCCTGACCTGCGCTCAAAGTTGGGCGAGAAATTGGTGCCCACGGCCTCAGTGGTCGGCCCCATCTGTTCTTACTTTGTGGACAGGTATGGCTTTAGCACAGACTGCAAAGTCGTATCCTTCACGGGCGACAATCCGGCGTCGCTCATAGGAATGGGTTTACGCAAAGATGACGTCGCCGTCAGTTTGGGCACAAGTGATACCGTATTCTTATGCCTTAATCACCCGAAGCCCGCACTGGACGGACATGTATTATGCAATCCTTTGGACGAGAAGTCTTATATGGCTTTGATTTGCTTTAAAAACGGTTCGCGAACTCGAGAACGGATTCGAGACGAATGTGCGGAAAGCCATTGGCAGATCTTCAATGAGCTCCTGGAGTCGACGCCCAGAGGCAACTTCGGGAACGTTGGCTTTTATTTCGACTTCAAAGAGATATATCCTTTGATTGCCGGAGACTTCCGGTTCAATAAGTTCGACAATGAAGTCATGCGTTTCTCCAAAGAAGTAGAGGTCAGGGCTTGTATTGAAGGCCAGTTCCTGCGCCTACGAGTGCACGCAGAAAATCTTGGCTATACTATCGGCCCGAACACACGAGTTCTGGCCACCGGAGGCGCCTCAGCCAATGCAGCCATCATTCAGGCTTTGGCCGATGTATTCAACGCACCGGTGATTCTTCTGACGCAACCGAACTCGGCCTCATTGGGCGGCGCTATACTCGCGAAATACGGTAATCAACTAAAAGTAATGAACACTGAATTCAATTACCGGTAATTGTATTTCTATTTCAGCGCTCATTAAAGACAAACAAACTTTCGATCAAATGATTGACGGAATCAACACGTATTCGATTGCTGCCAATCCTTCATCCGATGCCTTCAATGTTTACACACCTTTAGCCCAAAGATATCGCAAATTAGAGAATGAAATCGCGAAAAAAGTGAATACAATTCCCAGCGATTGAGTGATAATCCAATTGAAACTCATTTTTAGAATCAAAGGAACATTACTTTTATATAGGATTTACTAAACGTTTAAATGTTTTCAAAACTTTTCGATATATTTGTTATTACTTTTAAATCAAATCATAAAATAAATAATAAATTAAATTAAAAGTTATATTAAATTCAAATTATTTAACGTTTTTAGTCTTTGGACTACTTTTGCCGTAAAAACTATCCAACGCTAAGCCGATGAATACCATTGCTGTTCCAAACCATTGCCTACTGGACAGTGAGTTTCCGAAAAATACGACCGAACCTAAGACTGTGAAGAATTTACGGGTCGTTGTTATTATGGAACAGGGAAGGGGTCCGAAGTTGGCCACAGTTAGGAATATAAACATCTGTGCAAATGGGGGAAAGTGTGTCTCAATTCATGTCTATTCACTTTTGTTTGATTGCATACCTGTCCGAAAGCACTGAGTACTGAAAACAAGAGTATATTCCATATGACATAAGGATATCGTTTGACGAACTCTACGAAAAGCCAGACTTCGCCCGAAACTAACAAAACTATGGCCAGAGTTAGAGTCGACCAGAGATTCATTTGTAACATCATATGACCCGATTGGGTCTGGTATTCGGATTTCATCCTCTCCTGGAAGGCACCCGTCATTCCATCCATTGTTAGCGAAAATATCTGTAATTGTATTGCAATTAATCAATGATTGCATCGAAAGCGACAAAAGGGTCACAAATACAAGCAATAGCTCTCCGGCGCCCAGAATGCTGTCCGTCAGAGCACTGGATTGGTTGCTGTCCTTATACATGAAGATCCCGACCCCCAACACAATCATCAGAACAAAGAAATACTTTTGAAGCGAATAACGCTTTCGACCGAAAAGAAAGCCTAAAATCATGACTGGAATGGGTTTACATGACTTTCCTATGACTTGTGTCGGATAATTGACGTGTTGTAGAGCCATATTGGACGAGACCATAGCGGACAGGTATGACGACGAGGACAGGAAGTAATACCACTTATTGGTGTTGTCCGAGCCCTGTCTCATGAACGTCATCAACACTGGATCAAAGGATCAGACCATCAGACCATTGGATCAGTTTATGAGTACTTGTATTGAGTTTTGAGTGAAAATCAAATCAAAGAATATTTACTGATTTGAGCGAACACTGCGTTTACGACACATTGCGTGAACACCAAACTGACTGTGCATTTAAATGTCTCGCCATCTGAACCATACTTTCCGCGAGTTCTGCAAGAAATAGCATAATTAGAGCATTGGATCCAATCAAGTGATGGTCTGAGGAATACATTCTTTCCTGAAGTATTCCGAAATAGAAATAACAGACGAATATTCCGATCGCATAAACGATTAGAGATTTGTTCAAACCGTTTGTTTTCATTGTATTTATAGTAATGTTCGAGAAATTGATTTTATGTTTGACTTTGGGTTCGAGTAATGGCTTAAGAGATAGACTTTTGCTTAACATTAATACACATTCAGTGAGAGCTCATTCGCAACCATCGGACCGGAGATTCCTTCTCTACCGGTGCTCAGCATTAGTACTGATTTAAAAATAGTCCCCAAAAGTGGATCGACAGCACAATCACTCTCTGATAAGATGTGGCGAATAGGGATTTGCTGTACACTTATCACTACTTATTACTACTAGTGCTGAATCGACACCTTTTCTGCAATTCTTTACGTTTTATGTGAATCTGAAATAATTCCATCGGAGATATGACCAACTTGGTCAATTGCAACTGTTCAGGTTTAATCATTAGAATCCTGATTCTAAACCACAGATAACACAATATAACTTATGCTTGGTCATTTCACTATTAGTATACTAATATTAGAAGTAATTGATTGAAATCGATCAGGGTAAATAGTTTTCCTTTGCAGGCTAACAAATCAATATAAAGTATTGTACCAATGTAATCAATTACTTTACTCCGGATAAAATTCCTGTCCCAGTGTACTATTTTACCCTCATTGACACCAATCCATTCCATTTATAATTTGCACATGGTCATTTTCATCTCAGAAGAGGTATGTTCATAGTCAGTGTCATATTACGTATAAACTTGGTATTAGTCTTAATTATAATTTAATTAATGCTCTGGACACATTACTGTGCTTGAATTTCTCTATTTAGTTAATCATCCTTGTAGTATTGCACAGGTCAAATATGAATCCACTGCTGAATCATTAAACTTGACCCTGTTGCAGTATACACTTAACTTATTTGAATAGAATTTTGAGAATATATTCCGCAAAAGACCTCTACTTCACAATCAGTTACTTTATCTGTGAATACGAAGGACTCAACAAAACAACAAAACAAACAATTTTTGTCCAATAGTTCAATAGTTAACAAATAATTGACTGAATTAGAGGTAAAATATCGACAATTGCTTTGAATCTGAATTTGTATTGAATTGTATTTAATTCCCGACAAAACCAATTGACCGGAAGAATGGTTTTGTCGAAACTATTGTCTCGTTCGCCATCTCTGGTGCAGCACCTGATCGGCCAATCGACGCGCCGTTGGCTCTCGGCTGCGGCCAGTCATGGCAAACATGAGCCCAACCCTGGCCTCTGGCGCAAAGTGTTCCTACTGGTGTGCATACCGGCCATTGGTCTGTCGGGGCTGAACACGTACCTGATCGAGAAGGAGCACCATGAGCACTTCGAACGGCCTGAGTTCAAGCCCTACGAGTATATGCGGGTCAGAACCAAACCGTTCCCGTGGGGTGACGGACAGCACAGTCTCTTCCACAACCCAAAGGTCAACGCTCTGCCCGACGGCTACGAAGAGCTGCCGCAAGAGAACCATAAAAAACATTAATTATTAAAATCTTTGCTTTGATTTGATTTCAGTCTAAATATTGTTTAAAATATTAAAAATAGATTTAATTATAAGTTATTTAACGTTTAGTGACTTTAATGTAGTTTAGAATCGTTTGAAATATAGATTAATAAGAAATAACTTATAAATAATAACATTGTATTTGAAATCCAAATAAAACTAAAAATTCAAACATTTATTTGACTTTAAGTTACAAATGAATAGTAATTATAAGAAATGCTATGAAATTGAGTTGAGTTTGGGTTAACTCTAATTCAAATAACAGAAAAAATCAGTTTTCCGTTCATTCACTCGAATCAGATCTGAATCCAAATCGAAGTACGAATCGGAGGAACAGAAAGGAATCACTTCTTCCGTCCGCCCCTTTCTTTGAGGCCGAGAACAATGACAGCGCCGTTACTCATGTTATAGAAGGCCAGGGAATTGGAGTCCTTAACGAATACGCCCTCGAATTGGAGTTTCTGCTTCCCGGGCGGTATCAGTGTCTGCTCGTGTACTGCGCTCTTGATTGCAGAGATCGGGTCAGTCAGGGATAGGGTCAGGTTCAGCACCTGACCCGTCAGCTTCCACTCAGGCTTTTCGCTGCTGTTGGGCACCTGTACTTTGACTGAGACATTGGCCGGATTGTTGGCAATGAATTCCTCCTCAGGTATCAGATTGTCTTCAGTCCTCTGCTTCTTAGACATCGGTTCCTCTTCTAACCCCATTCCCATATTAGACGGCGGCGGCGGCACTCCTATTGGTGCCATACCCGGCCCCACACCAGCCATGCCTGACATGTCGTGCGGTGGAGGCATAGGCATACCGTACAGACCCATGTGTGCCATCATATGTGGA
This sequence comes from Eueremaeus valkanovi, assembly GCA_034693305.1. NCBI lineage: Eukaryota > Metazoa > Arthropoda > Arachnida > Sarcoptiformes > Eremaeidae > Eueremaeus > Eueremaeus valkanovi. The sequence goes on from JAQIWA010002064.1 coordinate 9,743, forward strand.
GCCATCATATAATGTCCGGGTCCGGGCTGGCCCGCCATCATCTGCATCTGCATGGGAGGCATCATCTGAGGGTGAGTCGGGTGGGGAGGCATTGATTGCATTGATTGCATTGATTGCATGGTCTGCATGGACTGCATGGACTGTGGAGGCGTCGGCACTACCGGTGGCGCAGCGTTTATGGTAGTCGTCACTATAGAGACGGCCGGCGCAGACATGGGCTGGGATTTAGGTGGGGCTGAGATGGAGGTGATCGAAGCGACGGGTGGGGCAGATATGGTGGCGCTATTGGTTGTGGTCGGTAGCGCCGGTCCGATCCGGTCCTTATCGTCTTCCGGCAGAAGACCTTTGATTTTATGGATTTGTTGGATCTGTTCCTCAATCGTTATGTTAGCTCTGGCCGCACGGGTGGCCGCCTCGACCGAAGCCGTGTGCCCATCCCAGGTCACTTTCTCGGGTTTCTTACGTTCCTCTTCGCCGATCTTTTTGCCGATAACCGTCTCCTCATCGCCCGAACCAAAGATATCAGTTCTTCTTTCGGCCAATTGCTTGAGACTGCTCTCAATGGCCGACCCGACGGCGTACACCTCTTCCTGTGCCATCTTCTCCTGAATGGATCGGTCCCTCTGCTCGACCCAACGCGGGTCCAGTAGTCCGAAGCGCATGTGTTCCTGCAGTTTCTCGGCCGGGATTTTCTCGCCAGTGATCGGAGAGATGACGAACGATGAGTCCAACGGACGGCTGGGCATCGGGTTTGGTTGGGGCTGGGCTTTGGTCGACTTGGGGTTATAGTCCTTACGTATGAGAACATTGTCCAATTGGGGCGGAAGTGGGGGCAAAGGTGGCGGTGGCATAGACTCCTTGGCCTTCTGAGCAGAAGAGTCATCTTTTTCGGCGTTCTCTTCATCCGAGTCCACATCCATTTCGATCGCCTCCTGCTATGAGTGGCAATGGAGGGAACGGTTAGCATAACGTTATCAGTATTAAGACATTCATCACTTACTCCCTGTTCTTCAATCCTTTGCTGCAATAGAATCCTTGAGCCCACCCTCTCGGGCGTGGTTGGGGGTGGAAACAAGCCCTGTTCGTGGGGCTGGTAGTCGACAGTCTCCACGATTACGAAGTCGTGCCAATCGATCTGTGCGTATTGGATGCGCTCCTTCTCGGCCTCCTCCTCCTCCCGACGCTTCTCCGCCTCCTGAATGCGAGTCCACTCCACTCTATACCTGACTTTATCTAAAATCAATTTATTATTTTCCAACTCCTTGTGCAACAGATTGAGTCCATTCCTGGACGGGGTATGTATTTTGGCGTATTGTTCGATCAGTTGAGTGAAGTAATTGAAGAGCCCGTGTTGTGGGCGCAGGAAATCGAACTGGTAGTTCCGCTGCTCCCGGTTCATCAGGTTGGTCAGGAATGAGCGCCCGTGGATGGCAACGAACTGTGCCGTCAGCTTAACGATGTCCAGATCGAGCGCCGATATAGAGGGCGGCTCTTCCATGAACTCGAACTCTGGCGGCGGCTCTCGAGGAATGATCGGCGGATCCATAAACAGCTCCATCTGTTTGGACGTCTTGGACGCAGCGCTCGACTGTTGCACCTGTTGTTTGCTCTGCTGTCCCACACTCGGGCCGGACGAGTATCCACTCGGAGGCGCCATAATGTCAGAGCCAGTGCCGGCTTTGTTGCCATCCCTGAACTCTTTGACTTTGTGCTGATAGTACGCATTGTACGGATCGCCCGCTTTCAGGAAATTGAATTTCGGGTTATTTTGTTCGTTCTGTTGGATCCGGGACTCGAACTCAGGACCATTTCGGGCCACAAAACTCCCGGTCTTATCGACGATGTCTTTGAACAGAAACAATGGTTAAGGAAATAAGGGTTTTGTGAATCTGAAAGAGATTTCAAAATCAATATCAATATTGCAATCCATGTCTTGACATGTCTTGTCGTGTCATGTCTTGTCTGACAGAAAGGATACTTCGAAGCTCTGGCGGCGGATATATTATGCCTACAGTTTCGCCACTCATTTGGATTCACAATATATTAATGTTTTCTCAATTAAAATGTTTTAAACTTTATTTCATTAACTGATTGACTGATTAACCAAACTGTGAATCAATTAGTGATTAAATGTCTTCAATTGAAACCGCAATCCAAGCGTTCACTCACTCGTCGTCTCAATTCATATAAAACGTTCAAACATTGAATTGACTGACGATTTGTTGAATTGAATTAAAACTGATTTCATTAGCAAATCACTGAATATTCACTTTCTGTTGGAATGTGTGGTCAATACAAGTCATTGAAATAGATTTCTAATTAATTATTAGAATTGAAATAATTTAATATCACTTTAAAGTGGTTTCAAATGTTTGCTGACATAGAAAACAGGTTCGACTGTACTATTCGTTCAAAGCGTTCAATGCATTCAATTCAATAAAACTATAGTTTTTTCCTTTAATTACTTAATTATAAAAATAAAGACATTTATTAGAGATATGTTTATCGTTGGTCTGACCGGTGGTATCGCTAGCGGAAAGTCAACCGTTTCTAAAATGCTGACTGAGTTGGGCGTTGATGTGATCGATGCGGATTTGGTGGCCCGAGAAGTGGTCAGACCCGGAATGAAAGCCTGGAAACTGATTCGACAGCACTTCGGGAATGAAGTGGTTCTCCAATCGGGAGAATTGGATCGAAAAAAGTTGGCGGAAGTGATATTCAGTGACCACTCGAAGCGTAAACTTCTTAATCGTATAACTCATCCGCAGATCTATAAACACATATTCTATAAGCTATTGGTTTACGCCTTACTGTTCAGACAGTTCGTGGTCTTAGATCTGCCCCTTCTGTTCGAGAGCGCAGTTATGACTAAATACGTGTCTCTCATAGTTGTGGTCAAATGCACTCGTAGTCAACAAATCCAAAGACTTATCCAAAGAAACAATTACTCGGAAGCGGAAAGTATTGCCCGAATCGACGCCCAAATGCCTTTGGAGGACAAGTGCCGAAGGGCTGACTTCATCATCGATAACGACTATGAGTTGACTCATACGCGAACACAAGTGGAAGCAGTGGTCAAACAGTTGAGGTCTTCGCGCAAACACTGGAAGATTAGAATTGTTTTGCTTTTAATCCTATTTTTTATGATTTCTTTGATTATATTTCTCTTAAAATTAATGTTTTATTAATTTTATTATTAATTTGTATTAATTATTACGAAAATTAATATTTTTTAATAATAATTATTAAGTTTTAGTTAATCTATAAATAAGTTGAAATAAAATTTAAAATAAGCGCAAAATCTTTATAATTATTGGCAATAATAACGTCTTTTAATTCAAAACCAAATGATTTCAATTAGAGCCTACACTTCGAACACTTCCCTTATGGGTCCCGCAAAACAGGTAAGGGTGGGAATGGGGTTCAAGCGTATTGTTGATATTATAACCAACGGATTCCGATCTCTTTGTCACAAAATGTTATATTCATTGAATTTGTATCAAATTAACAAATGGTAGATTTATGGAGCAATAAAGCGGACCCGGTTATTCTTAGAGTGCACGCAATTGGATTCTAGCGGTAAACGCCGTAAAAAATTTTAATTGTCCTAGATCAATGGCCTCTTCATAAATAATTTTAAAAAGTTATATAATTGCCTGATTTGTTAAATATATGAACAGGGTATTTTCATTTTCGATTAGGAACGGGAAGAAAAGGGTTTGGATATCGAAACGAATTTGAAACTAATCTCTGGATAATTATTAGACAACGTATTCGATGGAAAGTAATTCATGTTTTGCTGTGAAAACTGAAAAGTATTCGCAAATTATTTGATCCGAAGTTAAGTGAATCCGAAGTATATGTGATTCACATCGTCTGAAACGACAATTCAATTCTTGTTAATCGTCTCTACTTTTTGTTGGCTTATAGTCTTCAGTCCTGTGTTTGGCCTCTATTGCGACCAATCGGTCAACAGATCGGAAATCGGAGCCAAATATGAGTAATGTTTGCATTCGTCTCATAACTGATAATCAAAACAGTTTTGGGAAACAAACGGCTATTAAAGCAACGAATGGCTCGAAAGCTGTTAAATATGTTTTACCCGGGGATGAGATAACAGACGACCAGACCTACATGAGAGGTCACGGGACGTACCTTAAGACAGACCGACAACTGATCGCTTCCATTGCCGGAGTCGTCGAACCAATCAATCGATTAATATCTGTTCGTCCGCTAAGAACCCGATATAACGGAGAGATCGGAGATGTGGTCGTCGGGAGAGTCACTGAAGTCCAACAGAAGCGCTGGAAAGTGGAGACAAACTCGCGCTTGGATTCGGTTCTTCAGTTGTCAGGCGTTAACCTCCCGGGCGGTGAACTCAGGCGGAAGACGGCTGAGGACGAGATGGCAATGAGGAACTACCTGAGGGAAGGGGACATCATCTCAGCAGAGGTCCAGAACATCTTCGAAGACGGGGCGCTCGGCCTACACACTCGAAGTCTCAAATACGGAAAGTTAGGTCAGGGAGTGTTGATTAGAGTCTCTCCTTCGCTGATAGAGCGCCGGAAGAATCACTTCCATCGGCTGCCTATCGGCGCCAATATTATTCTGGGCAACAATGGGCTCATCTGGATCTCGCAGACGGCGGCCGAGGGCACTGAGTCGGGCGGTCATGTCCTCGATTTCAGCGAAGTTCCGCTACAAGAGAGGGAAACCATAGCCCGACTCCGGAACTGCACCCTTGCCTTAGCCCAGCACAAGGTTATGCTTCACGACACCAGTGTTTTATATGCGTTCGACATATCAGTCCAATTGGGATATCAACCCAAGGATCTGCTTATGCCTGAAGTGATTGATGTGATCGCAGTTCAGACCAAACAAAGACTCATTCAATTCGGAGGACAAGACTTGAGTTGAATTGACTTCCATTGGAAACAAGTCTTACATCAAAAGCATTATTTGTTTCATTCAATCGCTTAATACCGTATTCCCTCTCTTATACTTGCATGCAATTGTATCTAAGTTTCTGATCAGGGGTGCAATTATATCCGGATACAATTGC
>JAQIWA010002065.1:0-14798 GCA_034693305.1 Eueremaeus valkanovi
ACTATGGGTGAATGTATTGCAGTGAAGATAACTTCACACTAAAAAGTTTACCCTTAATATTACAGGGGCAATACCGTACATACTGTATATGTATACTGGTTATATCTCTCCTTGCACAACTTTATATAAGATGATTTTGCAATAAGTTTTTCCAACTTTACTAAACATTTAAGTAATTAATTATTATTTTCGTTTAGATATTTAAGTTACGGCTCATTAGGTGTACTGATTAGTAAAGAAGTGCTTAAAGTCTACGACTCGATTGGACGCCTCTATGACGAGGAAGGCATTCACGGCAATTGGTGGGACAGACAGACGGACAGGGATTTTAATATCTATAGGGAATGCACTGAAAAACAATTAAAAGATTTTGAAGATATTGTGAAAGAAATGTCGAATAGAGAGCGAAATGACTTTATAGAAGAGCTAATCGACGACAAGACAGCGTTCAGGCAAACCATTCTCGCCTATAGGGCTTATGTCGCCACAAATGGCCAGGAATTGGGTTTAGTCGCCATCAATAAGACCTCAGAACAACTGTTTTGGGTTCAAATGGTCAATACGTTTTGCACAGATGAGAAGCGAATGAGTAGTAATAAGGAGAAAGCTCAATTCAGGTCTGAATCATTTCGTAGTCTTGATTAAATAATTTCAGACGATTCGGCTGTTTATGGAAAATGTCAAAAAGGCTGATCAATAATTGCAAACATAAAACACAAAAATAATTAATTTTATTCAATTTTTTGAAAAACGCACAAAAAGAGTGAATTATATATTTGGCACTAAATTTAGAAAACCTAAAATAAGCACAGAGTCAGCCAAACCCCGATTATACTGAATATACTGCATATGAATACTGTTTTAAAATTTTGTTTTTGTTTAGAATCAATTCTGTTCTGTCAGACGTTAAAGAATTTTCCGATGCTTTCAACTGTAGTCCGGAATCAACACTGAATAGTCCAATAAAATGTTAGAATCTGGTAACCAGAGAGACCAGGGTAATTTCAAAACCTAATATTCTTGTATTTATAGCATTTATTGAAATAGTAATTTAAATATTGTCTAAAAAGACATAAATTCCACAAATTATATATTTATTTAATTTACTTGAATTTGAATTTATTGATAAAATTCAGTTTAGTCTTATTTCATAATTTATTATAAAATATTTATTGAAACTATTGATTCATTAATAGAAAATGATGAGGGGTGATCTTAATGTAGTGAGAATGCAGGCAAAATTATGTTTCCTCTTATATTGATTTTGATTTATTGATTAAATCTTTAAAAATTATTTATTTTTCAAACTATTTATTTATAAGAAAAATGTTATTATTTTGATTTACAATTATATTTAATTACGTTATAATTATATTTTAATAATAGTAAAGAATTTCAATTAGTTTTAAAAATACAATACATATTAAATAACGAGAGAAAATAAATTGGAGTAAAATATTGTTTAAAATACTTTGTGAATGAAATTCTGTAGTGAATGAAGTTTTTATTTTTAGTTAATCGCGAAACTCTAGTCTAGCGATGGCTTCAGCAAAAATATGCTGACTTATGAGCTATAAGTCTAATAATAAGATTGTTGTTAATGACAATAATCATTGTTTTTATTTGAAGATAACATTTAAGTTTCAAAGGAATACTGAAATTATTTAATCTGTTTGTCATTCGTTAGACAAAAGAAAAAAGACATTCATTAATAAGATTTTTTGTTGGAAATTGTATTCAAAATATAATTAGTTTTTATAATAAAGTACTGAAGTATTATTGATCGTCAAGATGTCAATGCAGTTCACAGACAGCAGTTCTTATATCAATAACTCGTATCCAGAAATACCGGTCACAGCGTAAGCATTGATCGATTCTAGTAATGAATATTCTATTGAATTAATAGACTTTTAATCGTCTCATAGATTCACTCATCGCCAGAATTGGTTCTCCAGAAGGACAGAGAGGGAACAGAAGCTAATAGTTGTGATTATTTTATTAGCTGTTCTATCGCTGGCTCTTCTCATAACAGTTATTGTTTTGGCCACAAAACTCAACAATCATTGTTAGCTTAATTTATGTTGTAATTATTGCCTTGGCATTTTTGCTACCCCTGCATACATTTTCATTAATATCAACGTAAGCTGAAGTTAATGTATAATTATTGTATTGATTAATGTTTGAATGAATGGGAAAATTGTTTAAATCAATGCAATAGTTATTATATATAAATATAAGAATTATTGTTATATTAATATAAATATAATATTATTTATTCAATGAGTTTATTATTAATATCAAGACTTATGATATAATAAATTGTTTTATTTTTTATTGTCATTTATTATTTAGACAATTGTTTAATTGTGAGTCACTATAATAACGCTAAGACTGATTGATATAATATGATTAGAGTTAGTTTTATTTCATTAACAATTTGAAAATTTAAGCGTAAAAACCTTTTTTCAGAAATAAAACTTTTAATTAATTGAAAAAATCATTGAGTTTTATAATAGGTTTGTAAGTGACTAATAATTATATAAAAATTGTCATTAATATAATTGTTGTAATGACTGGAATAAAATAATACCCAAAATATTTTCCTTAAATTATTCATATATTCTAAAACATAGTCAATAGTCAACTAATTGTTTGTTTGTTTGTTTGGATCTTATATACGGTAGTCAAGTGATTAGAAATTACTTTAAAATTTAATTGCCTGGATGCAAAACAGAGGCTGGTACACTTCTCGAAGGAGGTGGTCAGGCGAAGCCAGGTGATAAATTGGCCACAGGAAGAAAATTTTAATTGCAATTAAACCAAACATAAAGTAACAACGATTTGCTAATTAAAATGTTATAAAATTAAAAATTTCCCCCCTTGGTACTTGTTTAGTAATGATAAGTTTCTTTAAGGAAATTAATACTTAAAGTGAAATATCACAGAGAATATGATGCACACAGACTATAAATCATAATTTGAAACAGTTCCAGGACTATTTGTTTATTTATTTCTAGTCAATTGATTTATTGATTTGATCTAAATTTAGTTTAGTTTACGCCAAATGTATTCTAAAATTAGAACAAATATGGAATTTATAGTGCCTGGGGCTAAAGACCCTGATCTGCTTAGACAAACAAACGCATTATTGAAATCGAGTTGAATTGGGAAAATTGATACTGTATAGTTTTTTAGAAGGAAGTATCTTGATAAATAGCACAGTAGGTGAATTTTTAATGCTTATTGTGGATTTTTAATCAGATTGCAAACAGTGTACCAGAACATCTGAATATTTCAAAAGTTGAACCCCTCTCTACAGTCTGTAGCGCACATGAGTGACAGCCAATAGGAATGGAGTATTCGTCGACTCGAAGGTCAATAGTATTGTGCAATATTTGATTCACATATTCACTGCTTGTTTGTTGTGATTACTCAATGCATACAACTCTATGAGAACTCTATTCACTTGAATACAGAGTAAATGTATTCATATTTGCATTAATTATATTATTATTTTATTTATTATTACTTTTAATTGTAATTAATGTCAATATATTTGTGCATTTGTTGGTAAGCGTTAAAACTATAAATCAATTGTTTGTGCCTTTGATTTGCTGTTAAACACAAATATTTATATTTTGTTCCTATTATTCAAATAATATTAAATCAAATCATAATTAAGTAAATAATGAAAAAATAAATTTAACCCAACTTTGGATTAATTTATAATAATTTTTATTCAAATAAATATTCAATGTTTTTAACGATAATTGCAATTAAAGAAGATTTTAATCGATTTAAAGGTAATTATAATTTTGTAATCAAAACCAATACTGACTATAAAAATATGAGCTTTTTATACAATTTTAATAATTTTTTGATTAAATATGAAAATATGGGAAACGACTGAATCGAGTGATTGAGTGAACAATTCATACGAAATTCAATTACTGTTTAATGAACTCGAGTTCAAAACTATCTTTATTTGCGTTCAAAACAATTCTTTGTTTAAAAATAATAATAATTGCAATCAATTTGTTGTCATTTTAATCGATAGAAACCAGTATTTAATCCAATAGTAAAACACTTTTGTATCTAATCTTATGTTTAATTATCTTCAATATAAACAAGACTTTACTCAGCATTCAATCGCTTATTAATTCAATTCATATAAACTGAAACATGTTTTCAAAACAAGTCGAGTCCAAACAAATAGTGCTAAATAGTGCTAAATAGTGCTAAATAGTGCTAAATAGTGCTAAATAGTGCTAAATAGTGCCTGGTCCACTCACAGCTTACCTAGTTCACTCTTACAAGTTAGGCTGGCATTATTACCCGGATTCATTCTTTATGTTAACCAAAAGCATTCGGAGGAAACTTATGTTAAAAATGTTAAACATTTTGTGCTTTTAATTGCAGTAAATAAGTGACTTAATTGAGTTGCATAAGTCGGGTTAAACCAGCATTAATTGTGTTGGGGTATATTTTATGAGTGGGTATATTGTTTTAAAACCTATCTATAACTCGATTTCTTTTTGTTTTATTCCTCAAAATAGACAAAACATTTAAAACATTTTGATTTGAATCGGATTAGAAGTATATAATTAAGTGATAATGAGTTTAAAGGAAACTCTGTTTAAATCGAAAACTTCGAAGACTTTTGAATACGAAGAGTCATTGCCAGCACTGCCGGTGCCGTCGTTGCGGTCGACACTCGACTGCTATTTGGATTCGGTTCGTGCCGTCGCTGATGACCAACAATACCAGAAAACTGAAGAGATTTGCAGACGTTTTGAGACAGGAATCGGACCAACACTTCAGGAATTGCTTTTAAAACGCGCACAAAATCATAAAAATTGGGTAAAAATGATAATCAAATTAATTATACGAAAGAATTGATTGTCTAATGGTTTGTCCGTTCAGTTGTCTGAGTGGTGGTTAGATTACGCTTATCTCATGCAAAGGTCACCTTTGCTTCCCTTCTCTAACATCAATGGTGTTCAGCCCAACTTTGACTTTTGGCCCTTAAAGTCGGGCACTCGAGCCCATAGGGCGGCGCTTATGAACTATTTATGTCTGGAATTCTGCGAACTCTTAAGAAAGTAATCAATAATTGAATTATATTTCGATTCAATTTATGCAAAGAATTTAATATTGTTTTTATAAACAGAGAACAACTGAAGTCGACTAAAATAAGAGGTCAGTTATGGTCTATGGATCAGTTCAGGTATCTGTTCAATACCTGTCGAATACCGGGCGAAGAAAAAGATATTTTGGTTTCTAATTTCAAGACGGGTTAGTTATCTGATTGCCCGTTGAATTAGGTTTGATATAAATAGAAATCAAGGTATTGTAAATGTATTCAACAGAATCGGAAGGACCGCCCGCTTCGACCATATCTATAGTGCAATACAGGGGATATATCTTTGCAGCCGATCTGCGAACAATCGACGGCCAGTTATTGACTCCGAATGAAATGGAATCGCAATTGAATTATATCGAGAATTGGTGTCAAAACCAAAACCAGTTCGGGTCAGGTGTGGGAGCGCTGACCACAACAGACAGAACTAAATGGGCTTTAAATCGAAAATATTTGAAAGGTTTGAGTCCAGAGAATGAACAATATCTTGATATCATTGAGAATGCTATGGGTGTGACTGCACTCGACGATAAAGAGCCTCAAACTCCTCGCGAAGTAATTGTTTTTATTCATTTGATTCAATAAATTAATTATTTTATATAAAACTCTCAAATAATAAGATTTGAATTGAATTCTATAATTGATTACAATTTTTGTTGAAAATTATATTCAGGTCTGTTTGGCCTCAATGTTAGGTAATTGTGTGGACCGTTGGGCCGATAAGTCTATAATGAACATAGCCTACAATAACGGACAACTGAGCGCCTGTGCAGACGTGAGCTAAGGATTGATTGGATTTTTGAAGTTAAGGATTATTTGAATTGTTTGTAATCAATGTATAGCACACACCGTTCGACGCACTGGCAGTGGCCATACTTTCCCAATATCTAAGTATTTCCGTATTTGAAATGAAAGGCGAATATAATGGACCGAAAACGGATCGAACACTTCCTGTGCCCATACTTTTGGACTTCAAAATCGATGATAAGATTAAGAATGAGATCCAAAGCGCCGAACAATCATATCGTGAGACCTGCGATGGGATTGAGTTCATTCACGAAGTCTTCACAGATTACGGCCGATCTGTTTCGGCCAAACATCGGGTCTGAGCCAAACATTGTTTTGATTTGTTTGCGATTTTAATTAAATTGGTTGAACAATACTAACGCACAGATACATCCCGAGGCCTACATTCAGATTGCCCTCCAATTAGCCTATTATAGAATGCATGGGATGCCGGCGCCCACTTACTGTACGGCCACAACTCGACGCTTCTATAAGGGCCGGACTGAAACATGTCGCACATGTACTCCCGATTCAGTGGAGTTCGCCAAAGCAGTTGTCAGCGGAAACAGAACTGTAATCAAAGTTCAAACAGAATTGAAATTAAAATTAACTAAAAATCTATTTATTTAACGATTGAATAGAACAACGAATTATTGAATTCACTGCTAAAAGCCGGTCGAAAGTTGGAGCTTATGATGTCTACGGCCTCTAAGGTTAGCACTGGATCTCTATTCAAACAGTAGCAGCAAATTGAATAGTCCTTTAACAATAGGGAATGGGATGCGACCGACACTTTCTCGGCCTTTATATAACATCGTTAGAGAACGGCATAGAATTGCCCGAAATATTTAGTGACCAGTCTTTCATACAAACCGGTGGTAACGGATCCTACATATTGTCGACCAGTTGTGCTGGTTATTGGAAATCATGCGGAGGTCTACCACCGATGCGAGAGGACGGGTATGCCATCTTCTACGGTATGACTACTAAATCTGATCTCAATTTATGACAAAATCTTTGGAATTGTCTAAACATTTATTTTCAATAATCAATTCATTTGTTTTCTTCAATATCTGATCCCTGGGTTAAGGCATCGAAAGCCATCAATACTCGTTCAATGTGTTCGCATTCAACACCTGTCCGGATACCAGTGCCCGACAGTTATACGAAAATATTCGACAATCGCTGCTCGAAATGCAAACAATTCTGAATTCGGACACAAAGTCTGACTCAAAGACAATCCGACACAACCTCTGATCCTCTGATAAGTTCTAAACTCTTTTCAATTTTATTTATACTTTTTTTCCAAACAAACCAATGGTTGAGAATCGCAATCAAAAGCATTAGATTTTCCAACTAATTATAACAAACGATATAATTATTATTATTATTATTATTAGTAAATTTTTATTTAGTTTTTTACACTTTTTTCCTATTTTTAAAACTATTTTATTGAATATTTTTATTGAAGTTTTATTTGCCATTCGATTACATAAAACACTAAAAAATTGTTAAAATTTTAAACATCTCTTAATATACGTTAACTCTATTCAACTGTTTAGTACAAAACATATCTATTTTAATGTCTATTATGTTTAGAATAATTAGCTTTTGTTTAACTTTCTATAATTTTTTTTATGGGGAAAATCATTTCAAAGAATATTCTGTTCACTATTATTGCAGTAAAAATGGGTTTTTATTTGAAACTTGTTTTAATTATTTCATTTATTTTTTTTCATTATTATAATTCCGTTTTATAAATCGGATAAACAAAACATTCTTTACTTTAATTATTATAATTATTCTCAGAATAATGTGATATAAATCTGGTTTTTCTTTCTTTCAAAATATATTCTGAAAATTCTTAAAAAAAAGTTAATATTTTGCTCCAAAAAAGCAAATCAAAAGACAATAACTTCAGAAAAATGTGATAAAAATATAATAATTATTAAATTGTTATTAAAATTATATCAGAAACCAATCAAATGCTGTATTTATTTCTATATTTCAAGCGAAGCAGACGAATGAATATTTTCTTTTATTTTATACTTTTATATTAATTCTTAGCATTAAGTCTTAAATGCAATAAAATTATGTGAAATATAAGTAAAATCTATTTGAAAATTAATTACAATTTATTTTTATTCTTGAATTTCAATTTCATTTACTATTTCTGAACTTTGATCTCTATTTCTGAGTTTTATTGTTATTTGTAATACAATGAGTGCAATGATTGTGAGTAGTGTTGATGTAAAGCATAAGTATATTAACATAAATGGTTTCGATTCTATAAATAGGCCCACAATTAGTGGACAGACACACGAGGAGAGTCCGGTGCAGAATATAAATAGAGAGCCGATTATGTTTGTAATCTTCAAATTCTTTTCAATAAACGGGTAAAAACTGGGAAATATTGAGGCAAAGCCGGCGCCCATTAATACGTTGCCGAACCAGAGGTAGTTCTCATTGGTGTTGGCATAGACTAAGATAATCATATCAGCCGTGAATATAATGAGACAATCCATGTAAATCATATACTGGGCACTTATTTTTATAGCTATTAGAATACTGAGAGCCCTGGTTACTGTGAAGGACAGGGCCAGTGCTGAGGCCATAAAAGCGGCCGTAGTTTTAGATAAGTGTAGATCTGTTTGTGTGGCAAATGAGGCCGAGAACTGGAAATATGCCGTTTCCTGTCCGGCGTAGACAATCAAAAAGAGTCCACTAATAGCTATCATCAAAAGTGTTGGGCAATCGAAACATTGAAACTTTAACCCAGAAGTTGTCCTCTCGTTCAGCAATTCTTGTGTGTCCTCTGAGTCTGAGTTCTCTTCTATTAAATTGTCTTCACTTTGTGTTTGGTTTTGCTGTTCAGGTGTTTGATAGCGAATGAAAATAAATAGTATTAGAAATACGATCGAAGAGAGGACTGCAGTCGCGGCTGATATGGAGTACGGAATATAGAGTTTGCTTTTGAATGCATTGTCTGTTGAATTGTTGGCCAATAATACTGAATCATAAGTACTGTTAGTGCTATATAAGTCTATATCAACTGTTTGGGTATTATTCTTTGGCGAAAGGAACGGCTCTGACAGTAATGGACCCAAAGTGCTGCCGATGCCAAAGAAGAAGTGGAGCTATAGATAGAGTTGACTAATATTAGAAATTTTAGTAGTTTTTAAGGAAAATCATTCAAATAAAAAGCAGGTGTAGTACTGCTTGCATATAAGGGCCTCCATCTGTGCCCCACATTTCATTGACCCACGTATTAACAGTGGTGTCAATGCCTGCCGTAAAGAAACCATTGAATACTGCATTGCCGTAGAATTGGTAGACATTTGTCCAGTGGGGCACTGATGCTATTGTGCACGACTTCAGTAGTAAAACAATAATTAAGACCAACTGTCGATTGAATATTGTGGTTATGACACCGCCTGTAACGGGAACGCAGATAAAAAGTTTATTCACAAATAGGTACTGCATTACAGATTGCATTGAAATTGCCTGATATATACTGTATAGTCGATTGAATCATTAGTATTAGACAATAGAGTACTACAGAGTATATGCTATTAATATGAATACATAAAAAGTTGTCTTATCATAAACTATATTAAATCTTGTGATAAATTTAGAATAAAATTCGCCTCTATTTAGGTTAACAACCAGTTTATTAATGTTTACTCATCTACTTATGGCATATAAGTTCATATTTTCAATCATAACATGGATTTGAAGTTTCATTTATTTCATATTCAAAATGACAGAACATTATTGCAGTTAAACAACAGTTAATTTCACAAGAATTCCGACTAAACATATCTGTGAAGATTTTTTTATAAACTCATCAAAACTTTTCAATTCATTACCAACGTATTTAAGGTCTGAATCCAAGTACAGAAGTTTTGTAAATAATCTCGAATTGTATTTATATTTTCTGTATTTTGTTCTTTAAATAAAACTCATTGTAATTATTATCAAATGTTTTTTGATATTTAATTCAATTTAATTATAATTATTGTCGGATTCTATACTTGTTTTTATTTATTTATCGATCAATTATTGACTGACAGGTCCAGGAGCTTAGAAAGTACTTTTTCAACTGATCCCTCTCAACTGATTTCCTAATTGAATGAACTAATATATGGATGGGTTTTGAGTCAAATACTTTTGGCGTTTGCGTCACATCTCGTGCTAACCAAACAAATAAATTATAGGTAAAGAAAAATTATATCTTTTTTTCCCAATTCATCTAAACGTAAAATAATTGGTCTCTCCTTTAAATGTCCTCAAACTCAGGGAATTTTCTACCCGTGCTCTAGGATTTCAAGTGCACATTGGGTTAGGATCGATAGGGAATCCGTGTACTAAAAATAGTGGCAAAAGTAGTCATCATTTTGTGTATACTTTTTCTTCACTCTTGTCTAACAGATTGGGTATAAGTTGTGCCACAACTGGTTTGACGACTTTATTCTTGTTTTTTCTCTCCATCCGAAGCACAGCTCATAATTCTGAAGCGAAATGACTTTTTTCACTCAATAACTTACATACAGTTTGCACACAAACACAGATTTGAGTTCGTCTTTGACTCTATTTGTTTTCATTTCTATTCAATAACTCAGTTGTTGTCTAATATTCTTCGGATCTGTTTTCAGAAGAGTTGTGAAGCAAACAAATGGATAACAAAACTAATAACAAGAATTGGTCGCAACGACTCATTTCAGGTTAGAATAAATCGATCCAAACATAGATGTGTATCAAAAGTCTATAAAACAGCCCATCCTTTGAAGCATTAAATCTATTCCAGAATTTCATCTCTCAATCATTGAATTTGTTGTTAAAATTCAACTAAATTTAGGCTAAATTATACTCGTATTGAACCACAAAAAAGTATATTTTCTACAAAAATAAGTTTGACCTAATTCTCCAGATCACCATTTTACATTTGACACTTTATACTTTACACCCGACCTAACTGTGTAGAAGAGCAGTGATTGCATAGTAATACTGTAAGCGAATTAATAATGCACTACAATATAGTCATTCATTTCATTCTAAACCATATATTAATATATTAAAAATTAATTTATTTAAAAATTATCTTTGCATAATTGGCCAAGGTTCATATTTTTTGATTATCTTTTGCATTTTTAAATCCTTATAATACTTATTTCGTAATCAATTGAAGATTCTTTCGATTGAATTATTATTTACTCTTTCAATGATTAATGAGTAGCTCTGATGTCGTCATAATAGACAACATTTATATTATAGAAGTATTGATTGAATTTATAATTAAATCAAATCTATAATTATTTTTCTTATAAAACAATACTTTTTCTAAAAAGAATTTTATTTATTTATTTTCTTTAATGACTTTTCAATCAATTTTTGTGTTGAGTTCTATTGAAGTCATAGAAGTATTATATTATAAATTCCATTAAAAGTATTGTAATTTAATTTGAAAATAAGTGTTGAAATGATATGTCGTATAAATCGATATTTAATATGAGAGAGCTTTGGTTGGACTCATGATATGTATGAATAAAATTATATAATAAAAATAAATAGTTATTTCAGTGTTGCATAAGTCGATAACAGCTTAGATTTTCCCAAAAAACTTGTTTTCTATTAATAACTTTTTGAACCAATAATAAAAACTTATTTATGAAAAAATTCAATCAATTCTGGAATTTGATAGAAATATTAGATAATTATAGACTGAAATAGTAGTGAAGTGAAAGTTAGTGGACTAAACTCACATGAAAGCGACCCAATTACATAACCAGCTGATCTGATGGGGAAAATGAACGAGGCCTTCTTTAAAGTTGTGTCAAATATGTCTTTTAAGTCAATTAAAGTTGGATTAAAAATACTGAAACATAAGCCCTAATGAGAGAGAAATTAAATTGATTTCTGTTAGGAATACATTAAAATTCAATTAAGTGTTTAATTGAGTGAATAATACTTATAAATGTCAACAAATTATTTTTTTTACGTGGATACAAAACAAATAGATTGGATTTGGATTATTTGATTTATTAATATAAGTTATGTGAGATATATAAGTTGAATGACTTACACAAGCAATAAAACAATAATAAAGAGCTGCAGTATATATGTATTTGACTTTATTTGTATTAATATTTGTATTTATATTTAATGAATCCATTTATATATTTATTTGTTTTTATTTTTATAAATACTATTGAATACTCATATTATTATAAAAGTAGTTTAGGTTACAAAACCACTCAAAGATATGAGACTAAGATATAGAGAAATTGATAAAAAAAATTGTTGCTTTCGACAAATGCTTGATTTGGTTCAGGTTTTGCGAAGTTATGGAAACTTCTTCAGCAGTTTGTATAATGAAATTGAAAACTTTTAAAAAGTTCATTGCTTTTCGTGTTATACGATATCTTTAAAAGCAATTTATATTAACTGATTTTTATTAGTAAATGAAGGAAATACTAATCAATATTATAATAATTTTCAATAAAAATATATTTTATGGCATATTTCGAAATAGCATATCCAATACAATACTGTATCCACTCTTAGATTATTTTACGACAAAAATAAAGTTGTAAATCAATGACATATAGGAATGTTATTTATCGTATTCACAATCAAATTGATCGCGTAATCCATTAAAAGTGAACTTTTTTTTCCATTACTTATTCAGTTGTATAACAAGATTCTTATTATTAGAGGAAATTATTTCACAAAATAAGCCAAAATTCTGACATTTAGGGAAATCTTTGAAAATGGAAGAAAATATATTCGAGTTTATTGTATTGTTTTATTAGTATTACTATTGAATCCAATTATAATATATTATATCAAAAGATTCCAAACAATTATTTTTAAAATAAAATTATTTGTTTTAAAATCACATCAATCAGTGTTTTTGATCGTTTTTGCAATTTGACCTTGGATGCAGATTCTTAGTTTTGATAAGATGCTGCAGGTGAACAAATTATTTTTATTTATTAAATTCCTAAGATTAAACAAACAAGCTTCTATTTAATTAAATAAGTTCGAAATAAACTTCTTATTTTTACCAAGCTTAAACAACTTGCGATCTTTTATCTTAATTTGTTAATTAAAGATAAATAAGACCTGTATGAGTAGGGTCTGCAATGGATGCAATAGAAAGAATAGAGGATGGTCAAGTACAAATTTAATTGATCACATTTTTAATAAATAAGAAATGACTGAAACATATATTACTATCCCTTATATGTGACTACAGTATTGACATTACATAATATGTGTCATATGTTTTGAGTGCAACCAAAACGAGTCCGACTTAAGCAAAAAGTATTTACAACTTATATCGAGTATCTAAACAAGTTGCAGAGGTCAGGGATATGTCTGGTCTATACTGGTTCTAATAGGTTCAAGAACGTTCGGGATTTTTATCCTTATTCCAAATATTTAGTATAATTTTACAAAACTTATTAATAAAATATTTTATTTTCTTTCAAATATTATTCAATGTTTGCCCAATCGTTGTGACACAAGATTTGCATCAATTCATATCAATATCAGTACTATTCAGGGCTCAAATTAAAATGGGTTGCATTCAAATTATACAGTATATTAAAACTTTATATTAATTTATGCTTGTTTATATCTATCAATATATGCACAGAGATATACAGAAGGAATATAAGTTTTAAATAAAAAACAAGACTGATAGCAATATTACGTTAACTCCGCTCCGTAGAATTTTGAGTAATACAGATTTAAAGATTGAGCTACCAAGGATAGTTTGTGTTTACAACCTAACCGTCATTTTCTCCATCTTAAATCCACAGACTTTCACAGCCAGATCCTAGCCCTTCTCAGCCATTTTCCTGCATTTCTTAGCTAGTTCCTAGCCTTTCCCAGCCTTTCTCAGCCATTCCCAGCCTTTCTCAGCCATTCCCAGCCTTTCTCAGCCTTTTCACAGCCATTTTCCACCCTTTTTCAGCCTATCCCGATGTTAGCAAAGGATTTTCTCAGCAATTTCCCTTTCTTTTTCAGCCTATCCCGTTGTTAGTAAAGGACTTTCTCAGCAATTTCCCAGCCTTTCTGCCATTTCCTTGCCTTTTTCAGAATTTCCCAGTTTCTCAGCTATTTCCTAGGCTTTTTCAACCATTTTCCTGCCTTTTTCAGCCATTTCCCTGCCTTTTTCATCCAATTCTCAGCCTTTCTCAGCTATTTCCTAGCTTTTTTTCAGCCAATTCCCTGCTTTTTTAGCCAATTTCTAGCTTTTTCAGCCAATTTCCTAGGCTTTTTCAGCCATTTCCCTGCCTTTTTCAGCAATTTTCCAGTTTCACAGCTATTTCCTAGGTTTTTTCAGCCATTTCCCTGCTTTTTCAGCCATTTCTAGCTTTTTCAGCCAATTTCCCAGCCCTTTTCAGCCATTTCCTAGGCTTTTTCAGCCATTTCTCAGCCTTTCTCAGCTATTTCCTAGCCTTTTTCAGCCAATTCCTTGTTTTTCAGCCAATTTCTAGCCTTTTCAGCCATTTCTCAGCCTTTCTCAGCTATTTCCTAGCCTTTCTCAGCTATTTCCTAGCCTTTTTCAGCTATTTCCTAGCCTTTTCAGCCAATTCCCTGCTTTTTAGCCAATTACTAGACTTTTCAGCCATTTCCCTGCCTTTTTCAGCCATTTCCCTGCCTTTTTCAGCCATTTCTCAGCCTTTTAGCTATTTTCTAGCCTTTTTCAGCCAATTCCCTCCTTTTTAAGCCATTTTCCTGCATTTTTCAACCATTTCCCTGCTTTTTCAGCCATTTTCCTCCCCTTTTCAGCCTTTCCCTAGCCTTACCCGTTGTTAATAAAGGACTTTTCTCCCAGGCCTTCCCCTTCTCCCTTCTCTCG
>JAQIWA010002066.1:0-14796 GCA_034693305.1 Eueremaeus valkanovi
GTATCAGGGTTCAATGTTTGCTGACTTATTTGATCTGACTCAAATATATTTCTAATAAGTTATTTGTGAATATTTCAGAGGGATTTCTTATCAAATGTAAAATAAACTAAACTGGGACAAAAGTAAAGTACTAGGATATGACACATACTGGAGCCAATTGCACCCATGAAGTGCTAGACAATTCGATGAACAGTAGGGATGTGCAAGCTCGGCCGAGACATGGGGTTTAGGGTGGGGTAGAATCACGGACAATATAGCCCCCAAAATGACCCCAAAAATGGCCAACTTTCACCGAAATTCGACCTGGTTTAACTAAAATAAATCGAAATTCGGTCAAAATTGTCCTTTTCGGTCTGCGCCGCGTAAAAATTCGAGCTGGCACAGCCTCAAAATGCAGAGAGAGTATTTTAGCCAATTTCAAAACTCAGGAGTATTTTATCTATACCCCTTGCACATCCCTAAATATAAGCAAAATATAAGTTACTAGATTTTCTCACCTTATGTACCTGTCTCAATTGATACTGGATGATAAGCAGGAAGGTTATATTAAGATTTTGTTTGCCCCTTGTATAAAATGTCCCCGGACACAATTAAAGAAAGAACATGGTTCGAATTCGAAGAATTTATTCGTTAGTTTTTCGATAGAGTTTGAGATTAAGTCTTTTGAATGCAGGTCTGCAGAAGTGTGTCCCACAGAAATGCACCCTTGATGCAAGGGCTCCTCTATTGTAATCGTGTCACAGGTGGCTCGACTAACCCCAATTGAAAAGTTATGCTGTGCTGTGCTGTGCTTGTACAGACAAAGTCAAAAGTGTGTGTTCAACTCTGAGTAATTACTGTTATCTAATTTTTGATAACTTCTTATCTCTTTCCAAGATTTCATATCAGTTTGAAATCAAATAATTTTTGAATAAAAGTTTAATTATGTGTTCACAAAATTAGCCTAAACTCAACTCTTGTGTTAATAGTTTATTTGATTCAAAACTGATATGAAATCTTCGAAAGAGATAAGAAGTTATCAAAAATAAGATAACAGTAATTTCTCAGAGTTGAACACACACTTTTGACTTTGTCTGTACAGTACAGTACATTTTATAATAGTTAAGCAATGTTTTAAATACACTCTAAGCCTATACTGTATCGAACGGACAGAACGTTATATTAATATCAATACATAAGAGTAGACAATAAAAAAATTCAAATTATTCTGATTTTAAGAATTTTTAGTTCAGAAACAATTAATTTCATAAATAGTTTTACGAAAAAATAAGTGAATTTATAATAAGAATATGTTTTGAATAATGTATTTGAGAAACAATTTTCTTAAAGACTGAATATTTCAGAGAAAAACTATTGTTGAGAATCAGAAGAGAGGAGTGGATCAGAGAAGAGGAGGTCCTTATCGGATGACATAACAGCGCTGAGCGGTCGGTGCAGTTTGGATGAGAGAGAGAGTGGTTGAGAAGTGCAGATTGAATTGAGCTGCGCTATGCTGTGCATATGCCGGTCGACTCTCACAACTACTGCACTTTGTCTATACTACTTGTCCAACGCGATTGAGCGCATAGTCGAGCGCTATGTTATGAAAGGTTGTGCTCTCACAGTCTCACTGTTTGTACAAACTTTTGAATCTGTGTTTTTGCGCTAAACGTTATCAAAGTTTTAGTTTTAGTGACTTTTAATTCGGAAAAGAATTTTGATTTCAAAATAAATGAACAAAACATCGAATGTTTGTGAATATGGAAACCAATAAACTCTGTATTCAACTGATTCTGGCGGTCGTCCTCTTATTCTACGCGACGACACTGTCCTGTGGAGTGATCGAAGAGAGAGGTAAGTCATAGAGTCATACAGTCAGAGTCGTAGAGTCATAGGGGCTCTGTTAAGGCTCAGAGTAGTGGCTGTCTTAGGACTTTCTCACGGCTCAGAGCTGGCAGTTGTCTGCAGTCATAGCCTCAGTCTTAGCCATAGTAGTAGTCATTGCAGTCTTTGCAGTCTTTGCAGTCATTTAAGTCACGGTTGCCTTACGTCGCAAATTGCGTTCCGCTCTGAGGAAAGAAAGAAAGAAAATATATACTAAAGATTGCACACAACTTAAGGTCATATTGTAGTGCGAGTACACATCAGCTCTCTGTGAAAAATACTTTCCATCACTTCATATCTCTTGAGCCCAGTATTTATGGACTCAAACTATTATTTTTTAGGCTTTTATTTCATTTTTAATATACTTGTGATACTCCTCGCGAGTGAGCCGTCGCTCGTATTTGAGCTCTGAATTCAATTCTTAACTTTCGTTATAATATTTATGAGTTTTTACTTCATTTCTCATATCATATATTGTGTGAAACTTTTTTTTTGCTTAAATTATGATTTTTTATAAAGAATTTCTGTATTCGTATACAAGTATTAATACAGTATATCCTTATTCTTAGATCTGCTGTATTGACATGTAATTGAGTTAATGTAAAACAGAATTTATTTGAAACAAAGTCGAACTCATGTTTAGTGTCATAGCGTGAGGTTAGTGTCAGTCCACTACCAGTCACTCCTACACTCTTGATTTGCATTGAAATTGCAGAGACAAACGATCAGACAATGATAAGGCAGATATTTTCGGCTTATTTAATGATCTGAACGCAACTTAACTCTGTATCTGATTAGCACTTATTGCGTGGCTTTTAGTTTAATATATCTTTTATTGCTTGCAGTGAAAGAGACTCCAAATCTGTTTGGTTTTGTACAGAGTATATCACTTGAGACCTATGAGAATATTTTTGACTACTGACCAGAAAAGGGAGAAAATTGTTTGAGAAGTTGAACTCATCTACGGATCGAATGACACGGTTTGCAGAAACAAGGAATCGATATAAGTCTAGAAATGTTATGTTAGCCCTAATGTTGCTCACTATGAGTGTTGAGATATTAATATAACTTCACGACATTATCACACGATTTCTGTATTTGTTTTCGTGTGATCTTTAAAACAAATTCAATTTGAACTCGAATTCAGTTTTACTGGATTTGAATTTATGTTAGACTTACTTAATATGAAATATAAGTCTTGATCTGAAGAGAGGATAAAACCTTTGGAAGGGCTATAAAAAGAATATTTGGTTAAGTCCTTTAAATATTGCATCTGTTGGCCCATAGATCTGGCAAATGAAGGCCTCAGACAACGGCTATACTATGTGTGGATTTAAATTACTCCTCCGCTCACACTCTCACTAATCATAAACTTTTCGCAAATAC
The DNA here is from genome assembly GCA_034693305.1 of Eueremaeus valkanovi. Lineage (NCBI taxonomy): Eukaryota > Metazoa > Arthropoda > Arachnida > Sarcoptiformes > Eremaeidae > Eueremaeus > Eueremaeus valkanovi. Next base: position 3,250 of record JAQIWA010002066.1, read on the forward strand.
AGTATTATTTAGTTGATGTCATATTAGAGCCAAGTCTTACAGTGAGTGCATCTGTTGTTTAGGTGATCTTCGCATCACATCTTATGCAATGGAGACACGCGTTCCCTCTCTTTCCACTCTCATCTCCATCTCCTGTCTCTTCTGTCTTTGGGTCTCATTTACCACCAAATATGAAATGTTTTTGATGTTATGTTCATTTCAAATATACAGCTGTTTCTCGACTTCCCGACAATTTCTGTTTTCTTTAGCATAAGTGAGAAACACAACAAAACTGACGGCCAGTAAAAGCATATTTCAATAGATAGGAAATTAGTCAAAGAAATTCTGCCATTCCTTGGATTCTTCAGCAATAAAATTATCGAATTGTTTATTGCATTGTCGCCGAAAACTAATGTTTTTAGGCATATATACACATATATAACATTCCCCTTTGGGTTCTTTATGTTTGTTTCCCTGTTTTAAGTCACACCGAAAGCGCAAAACTTGTGACAAATAAATCACGTATTGAACTGCACTCTACTCTTTGCAGCCATCGTATAGTTGTTGGCGTAACTCAATCAGAGACATGTGGACTCTGGTTGGCATAAATTATTTGCCTTGCTTCTCATCATTAACGCATTGATTCGCTTCACTCCTTTCCATCCATTTATCTCTTCAAATCTCAAACATTTCTAATAATTCCTGACTGAGTCTAAGAAATGACTTCTCATTAGTCTTATTCATATTTTCCTTTGGATCTTATGGTTAACACAAATCAAAGTCAATTCACTCGAATTTGTCGGAAATATAAATATAAATATACTGTAAATATAGCACAGATTGTATTCTTTGTGCTAACACTGGTGCGATGTGTGCTTTAATTGATAGATAGATTGTGACACAACTTCTGATGGATATTAAAAAGAGAAAAAACTAAAATATGATTCTATGAATGTCTTGGTCTCCACTTCCTGTGGGGACTCTCTTATTATGAATTGTTGTTCGAGTGGCACAATTCGTTGCCTAAACTTATGTTGCGCTGTATATAACTACTGTATTAGCAAACTAACCGGCTCTCTTTTTCTCTCTGCTCTGCCATCAGTTCTAAATAGTTTTTTACATATCCGGCCACAGATTTTCTCGTTTAACAACTAATGAACTATTCATTAGAGAGGATGCTATGGCTTATGCCTTACGTTAGTTATCTTCATATATAGTATTTCTTAAGCAATCGCATCTCAATCAATCCCAAAGAGGAAAAGGAGAAAGTAATGAATGCCATCATATTTTTTTGCGGACTTTAATTGGAAAAGCCGTCAAAAATAGTTCATAAATTCAAAGCATTTGACTGTTTTTTACTACAGATATAAGAATCCATGACTTCAACCCATATTCCCCTCAAACTAACAGTTTGTGCATTTCTTTTCCGGAAATGACAGTTGAAAAACAAATTATCGGTTCGCCAGTGATTTAACGTTTGTTTTCACGTTTAGGAGTTCAATGTGTGTACACTATCTCCGATGCCTTTCCATTATTTATGCCTCTGATATAAATCATTGCATTTATTTATTTTAACCATAATTAGTGTTTTGAATAAATAACTCGATTCAGCTCATCAACCATTGGCTTACAATTGATTTGAGTTCAGAATAATATTTATTTATTTTCCATTTATTGTAATTGTATTCGTATTTATGGACTTTTATTTGAGAATCTCTACAATTAAACTGATAATTGTTTTGTTTTATTATAACCGGAATATTATTTAGTAGTCATAAAACTCATTCACATCTTTCTCAACGTCTGTTATATAATTTCATTCAAGTGATTCCATCGCACATATACTCCACCCCTCAGACTATTCTCTTACTTATACTTTTGTCGTATACTTTCCTATTGTGTCTATGATTTCATTCATTTCTTCGCTATTCTTATCATTCAGAAGATAAAAGTTATTTAAATAAATTCTTTGTCACAAATGAGTACTACTCTGGAGACGAAACAACTTATATAAAATTTAGTATCAAAAAGGATATACGAGGCGTATGGATGCAAAAATATACTCCCGATTTATAAGAACTAGAAATACCTCCTTGAGTAGTGCTCTGTTAAGTTTTTCCTATAAATAAGTTTATTTTTTTTTCGTTTTCAAAACAGAAAACATTTGGGAATTAAAAAAATTAGCCCCACATAAAATCACTATACATGTATACATGTATTATCTTGTTAAGATCTTGTAATATATATATGCAAGCATGTTTCTTTGATAATATTGCAGAGAGTATGTGAGTCAGACACGTTTCTTGCTTGCTTAAACCCGTAACTCCGAAACGTGTTTTATAAAGTACTCCATATATTGTTATTCTGATAACAAATGCTGTATTGCATATCAAGTTAGTATTTGAGGTCATTTTTTAATAGGAATAAAATAATTATTATATCACAAGACAAACAATAAACAGAATATTTAGCTCTGCTTTATATGAATTATAGTAATTAAAAGACACGTCAGTCAAACAAACAAACATTAATAAAAGACAATACGTAGTCTCGATCAATTAGTGTATTTAGACTGGCTCATTTGATTTACTCCTATTTATGTTTAATAAAAGAAATATTGTTTTAACACTAAAAGTAATCATTCATTCATAATGAGTGAAGAATTTCAGAATTGAATAATATTTATCCTAAATCTTATCACAAAATCTATACATTTAATAAATGTATTATAAAAACATAAAACTTATAAATAGTATGAAATTATAAATTAGGCACTTCGTCATATTAATATTTGAATGATTTTTTGCTCAGCTTTTTCTAATATACAACACTGTTGTAAAATGTTTAGTGCAGATGAACTCCAAAAAACGACATTATTTTACATACATTGAAAGTGGGAATTTCTGAAATTCATCTTCCAACTTATTAACATTCGTAATCTATTGGATTATATACTGAAAAGCAATAATCAATTATATTTCCAAACTTTTTATTCAAGAATATTATATTTTGGCTCTGAAATGATTTCTATAATATTTCATTTAAAATATTATTTGAATTATAATTAAGATTTCATTCTTAAACTCGTAGATATAAAAGTACTGTAATTGAACAATTGACCAGGGCAAGACAATTATTTCACAATTGAATGTCGAAATATATCAACAAAAATATAATGTAAAATACAGTCTCTCTTGTGATCAATAATTAATAAGATTACATAATATACTGAAAAAATAATATATCAAATCGTATAAAATTATGGAACAAATAAGTCACAAACTCAATTCTACCAACTTATTCTACACTGGATAATTCTGTTAACTTATTTTGTAATACTGTAGTGATGGGTCTATTACTGTAGATAAATATGAATTTCATAATAAAATTCTTGAAAAAAAATTACTTATCGTTAATAAGTTTAAAACTAAAAAAATATTAACAGTCGTACTACAGAACAATACAGTAGATTCAGAATAACTTTAATGTTTGTCAATCAACTCAAAACCTCGAAATTCTTTTTTCACTTTTGAATTGCTTTGATATAATATTTCATATTTTTCTTAAGTTTTATGAAAACAACTTTATATACATTGAAATATTGTGTTTTTTCAGATAATTTTGTTTAGGAATTCCAAAATATGTTCGCATTTATGGGAAACATATATTTGATTGCAATGCAGTCAATATACACTACAGAGTATTCAATGTATTCAATGAATTCAATTCACTTTTTTGGAAATAAATTCGTCTAAAAAAATATGGCAAAACATAGCAATAAAATGTTGAGATTCGGTCAGTCGGCGATCATTAGCCAAAAAATGAGCTAAACTTTAAAATGAAGGCGAACTCGAAAACTTGAGAATATGTTTATAACTTATATGTATTTGTAGTCACATCTCATCGTTCTCTGAACGCTTGACTGCTCTTAATGTTCATCATTGCGTGACATTCGCGAGCCATACGAGCCCTACACTAATCATTACAATTTCACATTTTTAAAACACTGCTCACTTGTGCCCCAAAACTCTGAATACATTTTTTTGTAGTTTTAATTCTTTCGGGTGTGAAGAATGGCTTTCGCTTATAATTAATCGAAAATATATTTTATATTTTAATCTAAAAATAATTAAATAAAGAATTAAAGACTTTATTGAAAACAAAGTCCAATTCGTGAGTCGAAAGTTTGGCCAAACAATTGTCAAAAATGCAATCAACAAAAAACCAATTAAACCAAAACCAGTTCACGAATAAAAAGTTTGAATAATTGAGTCTTTGTTTTAAATGGGTTTTCAAAATTCATAACTTGAGGTTATAATCAGTATTCATGGGACGATCAACAAATATGCATGGTACAAATATAATCAGGATAGGTGTGAGCATTGACTTTCTGTCAAATAAAGAATTATCAGATTATTTATGAGACAATGGAGATGATCCAGATCATTTCAGTATAATTTATTGAATGACAAAATAAGAATTTTTTAAAAATAATAATAAGTATTGTTTGTCTCGAAATGCAGACAAACATTTTGCACAAAAGCAAATGTGTATTCTTATAGTAGGCTATAAACTGAGTAAGGCTGAGGTGTATATCAGGGTAAGAGAGTGACAGGTGGTGTCCATTCATATATTCCGATGCTTTCAACAATAGTATGAATGAAGAAAATCTAAAATCTGTTCTCAGCGTTAGATTAGCTTTCTTTTCGTTATACTTCTTCTTAGACTTACTCAGAGGTCTATCCCATTCCCAACTTTCCCACGCGTTTGGTTCGAACCCGAATTTGTGTCATTCCATATCATATGCAAACTAGTCTTTGTTGTTGTATTACCTGTTCTGTCGATCAATTTTATTAAGAGCTAAAATAAGTTCTCAGTTCTACTGTAATAGGTATGGAATCAATTCATGAGTCCTGACTACTACTGTACTCTAATTAAAATATCTATAATTTGAATAAATGTGAGACAAATTATTTTAAAAATCAGTCACTTTGTTAGCAATTGTAAAGAGTTGAGAGAAGTATGAGATTGCGGTTAAATATACCATTTGTTAGTCAAATCTCGGAACGAAAAGCAAAAACATTTAAATTTTGGGTAAAATTGCATAAATTGAAGCTTTAAAGAAAAGGTGGTCCACAACTCTGCCCCCTTCAGGCATCTCTGCCTATAGTCCTTTCTTTTGTCAAACAATAATTAAATTTTCATTGTTTTAGTTGTCTTCACAAATGAAAGACAGTCTGAAAACATAGTGAACATATTGTTACAGTAGCTCAGGTTCTATGTGTAGTCTGTCTGAAAAGTAAGTGGCAATCCTTAAGCAATTATTTATACAGTTTTTATTTTAGTTCTTACCCCTTACCTACCAGTACCTCTGATTTTATAGAATTTTGGATTACCATTAAAGCTATAATTTTAACTTACAGTATGTCTATGTAATGAAATTTATGAAAATTAATAGAATTCACTGTTTATTTGTAAACAATATGTCAAGGTTACTTTTTTGTGATTATATTTCATCAGGCATTGTGCGTCAAATGCCTATTCCATAACACTGAACATTTTCTGAATTTTCGCTTCAACTCTATTATTCCAAGGTTAAATTATGAACCAGTTACTTAAAATATCTCGACCCATTAACAATTGCCACTAACTTTTCAAACAGCCTATACTTTTCGAGACATTATCTTTCTCTTCGCGTGTTTTATATATTATTAAAGTTAGCATTAAATCTATGCCTTCTCTAAATGGGAATGCATTTCCTGTCAGTCGAAGGACTAAAATAAGTTGTCGTCAAAACCCTATTCTTAATAATACTTCTGATATTTGCTCTAATTTTTTAATACAATTAATATCTGATTAAGAAATATATTATTGAAATGAAGATTAATTAGTTGTGAAAACACTTAAACAATAGTGGATTACAACTGTTTGGTGTATTTCATAAATAGGCTACACTTGATTAAGTGAATTGTTGCTTGTTAGTCATCTTACTTGTTAGTCACCTCTTTCCACAACACAATTATTGTTTCCATCGCCAGAAGCGTTAACTCTTATATGATTTTGTTCGGTGCGACTAATAAGCATTGAGTTGTAAAAACATCTGCAAAACACTTATAATTATACCGTATATACGCTTACAAAGAGGTTTCGACAAAAAATCTTTAGAAAGAAAATGATATCAAAAACAAAGTTTTGACTGAAAATTCTTATGCATTCTTTGCCGGAATATATTTACAATTTAATGACAGACAGACTAATAGCGACCAATTCTGCTTATATTAAGTATCATATTATGTATATTAAAATTTAAATAATATATGATTTCTAGTAAAATATTATTTTTAGTTATGAAAGAATTCATTTCATTCACAATTCATGTATAATAAATTTTGAGAATAAATTATACTGGATAGTTTTTTCATATCATTTAATACTAAAGTTCTTATATTTATACTTAAATTACTGCTTATAATCAAAATATAATAATTTTTATTTAAATATTTATTCGTATAATAATTATCTGTTATATTGTATTGACTTTATTGACGATATTTTCCACTTGTAATCCACTAGTCATCCACTGGTCATCTGTTCTCTTTAGTTCCCATTCATTGATAGGGTTTCCACCTGTCATTTGTAGGGGTGATGGCATATGTAGTCCATAACAATGCCCGGGGATATACTGTAGACCAGTGTTGTTACGGGTATAAGAAATTGACTAAAATTGTATGCATTTCATATATGAGATCAGTTAGAAATAGCATGATATCACTCACAAGTCATTTCAAAGTGTTCAGTACCAATTTGGCTTATTTTTTTATTGAGCTCTAATCAACTAAAAGAGAGCCCTTTCCTTCTGACTCACTCCTAACAGTTATGTTATATACTTTTAATAACAACTTTCGCAGTGACTCCTTGTATGAGACATACATTCATTGTGTTAAGAGTGGCCCTAAATACTGGCACTTTTAACATAACAGCTGTAGACTATGAAAGACGTATCGAATCACTAAGAAAACGGAATAAATCAATGAAATGTCGTCACAATATTCAATACTTTTATCCTTTTTTTTTAAATATATATTAAAATATTTTGCTTTATATTCAATTGAATTCAATAATCCATTATTACTGTGAATTGAATCCGGGCAAACGAGAAAATGTCTTTAAAAAAAATCGCAGACAATTGACATTAGGGTCAGAAAAGTATTTAAAATAAGTGCAAATTCTATGCTTAAAAAGCGTTAAAATAGTTGACTGAATAAGTGTTTCATTAAAATAAAAAACACATTTATTTCAACAAATCTAACAATTTTTAAATCACACGAATGACTCGCTAATTTCAAACAGTCCTGGACTATTTTAATATTTCAGTTAATATTTTGCAAATATAGCCACATAAGCATATAAGTGTTGCATCTGTCCTTCTGCCCTGGAGGCATTTTAGAGGCTTACAAAAAATTAGGACAAAAAAAGAAAAATTGCGATCCATTGCCACAAAAGAGGTTCTCTAACTATAGCTGATTAGAAAATATTGATTTTGAATGCGATTATTGCATAATATTATTATTTATTTTCAAATATATTCCAATGTTTTATATTTTGGTTAAGATTTGAATTTTAGTCGTCTTCGCAAAGGTATTCAGTGAAGGCAAGCATCCGGTCTCGAGGCTACTCATCGATGCGTAGCTCACTTGCGTGGCCTGTAAGCCATGTAAGCCCTGTAAGGCCTGTAAGGGCTCTACTTTTGTCAGAGAAAAAACACTTAATTCTGTAGTTCTGTAGTCGAAAGAAAGTATTTTATTCTTTCTTTTGATTTTCTTTGCATTAATTTATCGTACATTCACTTCAAAGTATTGATAAGAAAAGCATTCAAAGCATTCATTACTTTATTTTGAATACATTTCTAATAATCATTATTTTGTCTTTTCATCATTTATTAGACAATTATTATTAGCAATAAATTCTTAACAAATCATAATATTAGTGATCAAGTCATCCAACTCTTAGATGATCTTTAGAGTCATCAGTAAATGTATAATTTGCAGTAAAAATTAACCCAAAATTAACCCAGTTCACTAATCTGACCAATAATGTAGCATTAGATGAATTTTCTATAAAATAATTTCAACCAGATAATAATTAGTTGAAGCTATTAACACAATCTGTCGTTTATTACGCAATTATTAGCCTTTTTAAAATCAAACTGGGCACATAAGCTCAGTGGGCCATCTAGGATATGAATATAGTGTTTGAACAAAATTATTTTATCAAAAAAATAAGCTTCGGGTAAATTATTTTGCTTTCATATCGCATGAATGAATAGACTCTTTGAATAAAACAAATTAAACAATTGAATACATTTGAAAATTGAAAATATATTTCTTAATTAGGATTTATAAGCAAACTATATATTATAGATGTTGTAAAAATGTGCTGTACAACTACAAGACTCTTTATGTTTGATAGTTAGATAAAGATCCCGTTCCGTTTGACTCCGGCTCAGAACTTATTAATAATAAAGACATTAATGTATTCGTAATCAAAGTTTTAAATGTTTTATAAAATATTAATTTCAGAAATGAGTGATTATATACTTATTTTCACTATAAGTGGGAATATTTTATCCATATATTGATATACTGTATAGAAAATGCCAAACACTGTATAGCAGTTTGTTTGTGAAACAACTTTTGTTTCAAAACATCACAAATCCTACACTTTTTCCTTAAATAAATCGAAATTCTTTCTGACATACTATTCAGACATCAAATTAGGAAATCCTTTGAATTTATATTCAAATCATTTTATATAATATTTCTATTAATTTTCAATGTTTTTGAAATAAATTGTTTTTCTAATCGTTTTACGAAAATTGAAGTAAAAATTATTTGAATGACATTCAGAATACGATTATCTGTTTTTAATTACAAGCATACCATTCAGAAAGATGACTATTAGACCCCGAGCATTGAGCACAAATAATTTAATCGACTATAATAGAGGACTTTATTACTTAATTGGAGTTAAATGACCAAGTTGATGACCCAGTTGATGACTGGAGCAATTGCCAACAAAAGTCAATTCGAACTCAAATTTGTTTTTTGTTTCTATTATTTTATTTCATAAAAAGTAGTTTTTATTAATTAATAATTATATTTTATATGAAGTGCTAATTGTGATGAATACCAGGGATGTGGAAGAGGATTATGCCGTACAATATGATAAAACTTGCCCTGACGTTCGACCCATTTCCAGTTTTCCTTTAAATGACTCCTTTTTCTTAATAACGAGGATTTAATTACTTTTCTGTAGTTTTGTCTAATCTTTTATATATTAAACCGAACTTTAGTTTCAATTCAATTCCTCTTTCATTTCATTTGTCTTCTGAAAGCAAATCCTCTTAAATGATATGCATTTCCTTCACCAGACGGCAGATAAGTATTCATACGCTTCATAAAAATCATTTTAATATTATGTGAACATATTTTTATTGAATCTTTGCAGTGAAGACACTGATAGAATGTATCCTGGATCAAATTATAATAGTGTAGATCTGACGGTTTCATTATAATTTATAACTCATAAACAATTCTAACATTACAATTAAAGATGTGCAAGCTGGACTCATGTACGAGCAAGATGAGAATAACCTTTAAATAACATAAAACTCACTTTTTATCTCCAATTAGTGTATTGTATACTCTATTATACAGTATTACTGTATTGTACTGTTACAGACATACAGTACTGTACTGTATGTCTGCATATATTTTCATGACATTGCATGTCATTTACAGTAGTTATTGAGACAATTAACCGTCAAATCGCTGCCGCATTGAAACCACGTTCGGAATCATTGCTAACATTTCTTATAATTGATTAGAACTTTTAAACTGCCCTCAAATCATGAATACAGTCAATCATATGAAACAAAATCAAATCAAACCATAATGTATTAATAGTGAGCTAGTACAACTTAACTAACTATCTAGTGCACATTTCAAATAATTTCCACCTATTTTATTGATTTTTGTCTAAATTTCTAGAAATATAAATAAAAATTGGCCAGGATTCATTAGTCAATTGTAAAGGTCCAAGTTGTACTATGTCCAACAACTTTTAGGTTTAAAGAATATAAAGCTTTAAATCTTAATAATGTGATCAAAGAGTCTGTTACTACAGCCTTACAAAAAAACCCCTGACACGCTTAAACGAAGCTGGCGCCTTAACTAGACAAGATAATTCAATGAAAATTTATATTTTTCTAAAGCAACTAACAAAGAATTTTTTCACCTAGTGATTTTTTACGGATACTGCACCTACTAGAAACTCAACACTGTTTATACCGCAAAAACCACTAGGGATAATTTAATTTTTAGCTATTCAAAATGATCCTTGATGAAAATATTGACAACATCTATCAGGATTTTCCCGAAAATTTGCTCATATTTGCTCAGGTTGAGTTTATAAAATTGATGAAATATGAAATTTTGTAGATATAAACTCAACCTGAGCAAATATGAGCAAGTTTTCGGGAAAATCCTGATACATGTTGTCAATATTTTTTATCAAGGATCATTTTGAAAGGTAAAAATTAAATTATCTCTAGTGGTTTTTGCTGTATAAACAGTGTTGATTTTCTAGCACTGGTCCAGCACCCGTAAAAAATCGCTAGGTGAAAAAATTCTTTGTTAGTTGCTTTACAAAATTATGAATTTTCATTGAATTATCTTGTCTAGTTTAGGCTCCAGCTTCGTTTAAGCGTGTCAGGGGGTTTTGTAAGGTTGTATATATTCGACATATGATTGGGTCAAATGAGGATAAAAGTGAAACTCAATGTTTTGTAACTGCACTGACGAGTAGTATGTTTTCATCTTTTATTCCTCAATAAGACTACAAATCTAATAATCACTGTATTTGTGATCGTTTCTAAGTTAAAATGAAAGCTAAAGCTTACAAAAGTCGTTCTGTCATAATACAATGCTCCACATCAGTTACAATGAGTCAGAACATTAAAACAAATGGTAATTGTGAAACTTGAAATGGCCCAAGATAATATAATGATAGTAACAGCTTATAATTGTGGCCAAAAGAGGGCAATGAATGCATCTAAAGCTGAAGAGAAGATATTGAATGGCATTATAGGATAGGATATTAAACAATGTAATACTATATGTACAGTACAGTACAGTTTGCATTGAAATATTCCATAGAAAAGCACCCATTCATACAATATCTTCTAATGATAAAAATGACACTGATTATCACCAATAGATCCAAATATCTACAATATTTCAAAAGATAATTGTACTGTTTCCTCGTTAGTAATAACGTCCCTGCTTGTTTTAATGAAGAGCTTCAACATTTACCGTATTTGCAAACAAAAAAATCAACTTTGAAGTCAATTTCAATCGAATTTGTATTTAATTTTAATTATTTTCTGCAAACATTTCAAATAAGAATTGCAGTGAAAATGATTATTATTATTAAAGACCATGTCCGAACTTCACAAAATATTTTTATTTTTTAAAATCCTTTCAACCACGATCAAACAAGTTGGTATAT
>JAQIWA010002067.1:0-14794 GCA_034693305.1 Eueremaeus valkanovi
ATTGTGAAAACAAGATGGCCGCCAAAATGGCAGGAAAATGACGTTTAAAGTCGAAAATGGCCGATTTTGACCGATTTTCGACCAATTTCGGCTTAATTTAGCTAAATTTAGCACAATTTAGCACTAATTCACTTAAATTGAGCTTAATTTAATTGAATTTAAGCTAAATTTTGCCGAAATTCGGTAAAAATCGGCCATTTTTAACAAAATGACGCCTTCGACGCCATTTTCGGTATAGGTCGCGAGCAAAAAGTCGAGGGGGGGGTCTATCAGAGCCTCAGACCACAGGGGGGGTATTTTGCTAAATCTCAAACTCAGGGGGGGTATTTGGTCTATACCCCCCCTTGCACATATCCCTACTGCAATATGCTTTCATGCCTTTTGGCATCTAACTTAGCTTTCTCCTCATCAACAATGTTATTCCAGACATATGCATGCTCTACCAAAGCCAGGGGAGATTAACTCTTAATCTTTTTGAACTAACAAAGCCTGATGAATAATTTGACTAATTTGTTGATACAGGTGAACACTTTATTCAATTTAAATATAAATATAAAAATGTTTTCAATGTTTCATAAAACAAAGCTTCAAATAATAAGTCAAATAAAATTTACCTAAAGATAGTAAACTGTATCATATGTTATCTCAAATCATTCAGCAGGCTTTGTTAGTTCAAAAAGATTAAGAGTTAATCTCCCCCTGGCTTTGGTAGAGCATTCATATGTCTGGAATGTCTCTGTGTATACATGAGATTTATGAAAATATATTAAATCCTTAAGTATTTCAAAACATTATAAATTATATCAATATTTGATGAATACTTGAAATTGTTTATCAATAGGACTGCAATATTGATAACTTCTGACCCCAAGCCAATTTTACCCAGCTTCAGGACATTAATGAAGTTATCATTACTTATTAAAATGTGTATTATATGAAAATATCTTTTCAAATTGCATCCGTGCACTGCACTTATACTGGATTAGTTGAAGAAATTTAATAATTTTTGAAGTATTAATAATTATTAATGAAAATAATCTCATTAAAAGAAGAACAACCTTGTTCAATTGATACAGCTACTCTATCTGCTTGAGGACTATCTGTCTGTCCAACACAATTGAAAATAGAAAAACAGAACAATAATCACACAAAATGTGAATTAATGTCTATTCATAAAAAAAATTGTTTTTGTCTTTAAGTCTCAGTAAAAAACGAATATATTTTTTAAATCAATAAAAAGTAGATTTGAAATATAGATGAACTTAAGAGCTTGTTTATGGTAGAAATCTGGTAAATGTTTTTACTATTTCCTACTTTAAACTCTTATATGTCAGACAAAAATATAATTAAGCCAGCATGATTGGTTTAAAACTGACAAGGAAAGGTAGCTTTTGGTAATCTGGCGATTGGGTTTTAACCTATTTCGATCGAAAGTGCTCCTCAAATGATGGAATTCAGCTGAAAGACTTTCTGCTCAAAATGTGTCCCAGTACCTTTTTCTGAGCTTCGAATTCTGTTCTCCATAGACTATGGGTTAGCTGTTGAGCATTAGGCCTATGCACTGCTCTCTATAGGCACAATGCTTAACAGTTAACCCATTGAGCTTATGGAGTACACTCCATAGAACATAATGCTAAATAGTTAGTATTCGAAGCTCAAAATAAGGTACTGGGACACATTTTGAGCAGAAAGTCTTTCAGCCGAATTCCATCATAACAATTGACAAATTATTGTTTGCTTTTTAAGATTCATTTTAAATAATTACTGGAATTATAAGCCCGAACTTATTGAAACTTCCTAGTTCAGAGACTTTACAGAAACGTCTAAAAATTCACTATAATTTATTCGCTTATTCATTGCCAATCATTTCCAAACATTTCTCATTTCAATTAAAAATTCAGATATATTTTGATATGATTAAGGGTTGAACTTATTATTACTATTGAATACAAAACGTATAGTATATATATGAAAAATATCATGAGGGTACAATTTTTGCTGATTTAATTGACTTAAATTAAATATATTTCTAATAAATTATTTGTGAATATTTCAAAGATATTTCTTATCAAATATAAAATAAACTAAACTGGGAAGAAGTAAGGTTCCGGTTATAAGCTCTTATCAAATGAAATATTAATAAATGTCATTGAATTACATTCGGAACCAAAACTAGTGAACCTTTTATAGATTTCTATGATTTAAAGCCAATTATTCTGTAATTATAGCAGAATTACTGGATTCTCATATTCTGTACTTCTGTGCAGATTCTGTTCACATGAATATTCTGTTGTGAATAGAGGGCCAGTAATGCCATCCATTGCTTGTATACACAGTTAGCATACACTGTATGTATAGGAAGAGTAAGCATATGAGCAGAACCTGTATTATTGCACTATAAGGCACATTGTCTGCACATTGTCTGCCAAATCCAATATTTGTTTGGTTGGTCTGAAACACGTCTAAACTGAAGAATGTCTGCGAAAACTCAGGTAAAGATGATTTGATATGAATGTTGAGAATCACAGAAAATGAGTACAAAATTAAGCATTGATTTGACAATAGGTTGTAATCAGTAGTGAACTGAACGGAGAATTACATTCGGTTTGTGTCTGGGATTTGATTACATCCAACACTTTGATGACATACAAGAGCTCTGGTGTCGTCCAAAGGCATTGTCTCGACTTAATCCAAGACCAGCTGATTATCAGTTCAGTCAAAGAGTCGCCGATTATAAACGTGTGGTCTTTCGAGCGCAAGGATCAGTTGCAGACCCGGATTATTGCACCCAATAAAGTGACTGCTCTTAAGATGACCAGAGATGGGAAGTACTGTTTGGTTGCCATCAATACTAGTCTTTACATTTGGCAGGTATTGTCTGTTCAGTCATACCTTTGATGTCTCTTCACTCATGTCTTGAATCGCTTCCATTGCAGACATCGACAGGAAATCTGTTATCGATTTTGGAAAGACATTACCAGAAGATCACATGCATTGCAGTGACCAGTGATTCCTCCTTTTTCGTGACGGCAGGCGAGGATGGCTTAGCAATGGTTTGGTCGCTATCCAAGTCCATCGCTTTGACTGATTTGGATACCATAGACAACAATTCCAGTGCCAAAGAGCCCATCCATAAGTGGTCGGACCACTCGAACGCCATAACAGACTTATACATAGGTTTGGGCGGCTTTGGCGCGAAGTGTATGACTTGCTCTACTGACCAGACGTGTCGGGTATGCAATGAGCTGTCAATGCCTTCCATTCCGATCCAATCCAATACCCCTTTTGACTGATTGTTGGGCAGATCTATGAACTCCTTTCGGGCCGTCTTATTGTGACTATTGTTTTCGAAACTGCTCTCTGGGCTGTAGTCATGGATTCGATTGAAACCCATTTGTTTGTCGGCGGAAACGACTCTAATATTTATGAAACGATATTATCTGAAAGGCCTTCGAGTTCTACACAAAAACAAATTAAACCCCAATTCTGTGGACACGAGTTAGTCATTCAAAACATGAACTGTTATTTCAATAGATATTTAATGACTTATTTGTATGAATCAGATCTGCTGTCACTTGTCTTCAGTTATCGATCGACGGATTGGCTCTAATCTCCGGATCCAATGACAACACAATCAAGATTTGGCACATTTTGAGCAAACAGTGTATGCGAACCATCAATAATAAAGGTATTCACAACTCATCTCAATTGCAAAGTTACTCATCTCTGGCCAATTGAACTCTTAGGGCCCATATCTAACCTAATGGTCGTTCCATTCCCTTCGGCTTTATTTTTGAGCCAAAGGTCATCGAAAGTAGTGATAAAAGCGTTCAAAAGAACATTAATTAATAATTTATGTAATAATGACAACGAGAATGAGTTCTGCTTTGAATTACAAAACGACGAGTGCCTCATAGATAGGCTGTCCTTTATGAAAGATATAGACATTTACGATACCAGTGCTCCAAATGTGAGAATCGATCGCTTTTTCTAATTTATTCCGTTCTATAATATAATTGTTTTTTGGATTTTATTTAAAAATTGTTTTTTATTTACAATAATTACAGAATTATTCAGACATTAGTTCAGAGAATGTTAATGAAGACGAAGACATAAGAACTGAATTAAATTCATTAAAACAAACCAATTCTCAAATTTACAACTATTCGGTCGACGCTATATTCAAAGCGATTCCCTAATGTAATCGCACACTAATGTAATTCATCGCATAGATAGCACTCGACTGTCTGTGCACTGAAGCGAACAGAACACGACTGACTGACTGACTGTACAGTTCTTATACATTGAGTTCGTTCACACTTTCCATTCAAATGATTGTAAGCCGAAAGTCATTACAAATAGTTTTGTTAAACTCGAGTAACGTTTTGAGGGTTATTGTGACAGCCATTGGCCGACGACTCCGGACGTACTTTTAGTTTGTTATAACTGTTGATTAAATTTTTGTATTCAATAAAATAATTAAAATATTTTTTATAATAAATTAAAATTGTTTTTCAAACTCACGAAACGTATGCAATGACTCCAACTATAATGAAACATATGGCGCCGATTGCGGTCAGGGCAGCGATAAGGCCTACTTTCCAGAAGGGCAGGACTTCCAAATCGGCCGATTTGTCTGTCGGCTTACAAACAGACTTTCCACTGCAGTGAGTGATGTTTGGCAGAGGACTGCACCAGAAGTCCATATTTGCGAATGCAGTCAAAGCACACAAATTGTTTAATATGTTATCGCTTTGAGAGTCTCTTTCCAAATAGGATTTGAATACTTGTGCGCCTGAATAGTCCTCTTCATAGGTCTCATTATCGGCGACACTCCTGCGGGTGATGGTTCTGGAGCCGCAATCGATTTCTCCGGCGCCGAAACAGTTGAGCTCAAAGTTCTTGCAGCGAATGTGAGTCTCGAACACACATTCAGGCATTGCTTCGTTGAAACTCATGTCTAACTCAATGTTAGGGACAGTCGAGGCTTCGATTGCACTTACAGTCGAACTAAATAACGATTCTTTCAAAATGTCTGTCACTTCTGAATAAGGCTCTGTTTCTTCTTCTTCTGCTAATTCTGTCACATCTGGTGTGGGAGTCGTCGAGTAGTTAGACGTTGAATGTGTCGTTAAATTTGTTAATATTTCATATTCAGTGCCATTTATATAATCGTATGTTTCAGTTATTGACACCAATGAGTCATTTGCGGTGAGATTAGAGCTAAACATAGGCGTCGTCTCAATTGTTTCGTTAATCGACCGAAATCTTTGATCTAAAGTCGAATTCTTTTCGATTTCATTCACATTTTCATTGGTTGTCTCATTAATAGCTTCTCTATTATCTATAGAAAGTGTCGTCAAATCCAAACTGGTATTAACCAAGTCTTCGATTGCCATTTGTGTCTCACTTTCTATCTCTTTCTCAGCTATCGATTCATTTGGTATATCTTTTTTCTTTGAGTTTTTGGAGATTTCTTAAAAATCAATCCAAAACTTCAATAATTATTTAGTGTTTAAACATAAAGTTCAGTCGATTTCATATCAATATAAAGAATTAATAGTCATATAAATATTGTAGTCTGGCTCAAAGCAGGTGCACATTATTCTGTAGTTTTATAACTCTTTATTCTATAATATTCTGCATTCTATGAACACTACTCTCGAAAGAGATATTCCGACAAAATTAGTGCAAACATTGAACTCAATTTGATTTTAAGACTCGAAAGCTTGAAATATAGACCGATATATTGCAGATGAAAATAAGAAAGCTCCTTGGTAGAATTCAAAGAAATTCATAGCATCTCCTACTTTTGGACGGAGGACATGAGATTTTAGACTCTTCTAAGACCTGGCTATCACTTCTCTAATTCTGATTAGATTTATGAAGGATTTCACTTAAGAATACAAGAATGCGTATAATTTGAACAGGTTAAGTTTCAAATAGTTTAATATTAATTTTCTTTTTACCCAAAGTCTGACTTCTTTTAGGACTCGTCTGACACTTAATGACTAAAATCCATAGAAAAAGAAAAGATATTATATAATAGTGTTTATCATATATAGGACGTAGTCTTCTGTATGGTCTGTAGAGTTGAATTCATAAAGAAAAGCACATTACCTGAGCTTTGGTGAATCAGGTTAATTGAAAAGACAATCGTGAAGTAAAGCGAATATTTTTGAATTCTTGTTGAAAACATCTTATATTAATCGTCAAACAAAAGGTTCAGAAAACAATTTGGCATAACTCACATTCAAAGCTTAATTCAACTAAAAAACACTTTAAAAGTAATTAAAATCTAAAGAAATTTTGGGTCACATATGGAGTGAGAGAATCGGAAATTTATAAAATATATTCCAAACTAAATGCGAATATATATTGTGAACACAAAATAAGATAATTATGAAAATATAAAAATATTTAAGCATAAGATTCTTAAAGATTCACTGATTGTAAGCATCACTTGAGTGGACTTTAAATACGTGGATGACATTGACATTTAAGTTACTAAACTTGCACTCAATCGAACTTTACCAAAATTATCCCAAATATAGTGAGGATTTCCGGCACTGTATGTGTCTGTCTGATAGATAGAGGCAAACAAGTGAATGAACAATGAATGCAGTGCACAATGCAGGTGCACTTTCACCTGGCTAACAATGTTACCATGGAGAACACATAGGAATATGACAAAACGATGGCACAGCACTTATCCACTCATTCACTCATTTATATAAAGCACACATTTAAGCAATTTGTTAGCTATTTATTAATAAACGCCTCTTTAACTCATGCTTTCTATGGCTTTACGTTTAGGCTGTCCTCAGCTTTCGATTCCTTTAATATTATTGCCTTAACATAGAAGGTATGGAATAGTGGGCACAGAATTGAATTCATTTTCCATAATCTTCTGAATAGTATGCCATTTCTTTGGCTCGTTTTCATCATTATTATAAAGATTTGTGTTTCTGATTAAATTATACACACGAATGCCTCTATAGTCAAGAAGGATGGTCTGAAGAATTAGTTGATTATAGAGGAATGTTGATTATAGAAGACATGTTAGTCCAGACATATTAAAACAAAAAACTTTATTTGCATTATAAATGAATTGTTAATTATTGCAAAAAATCAGTTATTTTTGATTGTTTGAGAGATTTGAAAGAATTTTCAGTTAATTTTTTCTGAATCTCATTGAAATTATTATTCAGAGAATTGTCTCCGATTTGACAAAAATGTTTTTGTAAAGTGTTTAATGCATTCAATGCTTGCGAACTACTTATGATTTCCTCTGCATTAGAGACAATCTCTTCTTCAGAGTCTTCACATTCTTCCGAACCTTTTGCATAAACTTCTTGAATAATCTGTTCTTCTGAGAGAATTTCGTCAACAAATTCAATGTCATCACAATTAACGTAACTTTCAAATGAATTATAAGGAATAGAAGTAATGTTTTGCAAACGATCCCAAAAATCAGACTCTTCTTCGTCACCCTCTTCAGGCGAGACTTCAATTTCAGTAGTCTTTTCAAAAGCAAACATTGCTTTTCGGAAACAGTTTTTAATCGTATTCTGTGTCACACTTTTCCACGAGTTATCCAATAATCGCATTGCTATAAACAAATCAATTTTCTTAGGATTGACAGCAATTCCTTGATCAGAATCGCTTAACATTAAACTTATTATTTGCTTTCGATAATGAGCTTTGAGACTATGAATTATACCCTGGTCTAAGGGTTGTGTCACTGATGTTGTGTTCGCAGGAAAATACATGATTTTCACGTTAGATAATTCATTAGATAGGAAATGAGCTGAAAAATTATCGACAAATAAAATAACTTTTTTATCCATTTTTTTCATTCTTTTATTAAATTCTGTCATAATTTTCTCAAAAATGATTGAATCCATCCATGAATTGGTTTGTGAATAATAACTCAATGGTAAGGATTTAGTTTTTCTGAATGCTCTGGGATTTTTTGCTTTGCCAACAATTATTAGTTTTCGATCACTTCCATCAGCATTAGTCAGACATCCAATTGTTATTCTGTTTTTATACTGTTTTTGGCCTTTTTTCGATTCATTACTAAAAACAAAGCTCTTGTTCGGCAATAATCTATAGAAGAGAGCGGTTTCGTCGAAGTTATAGACATTTTCAGGTCTATACCCATCAATCAATTCTTTTAGCTTTAGTTTCCAATTATGAATAATGGTTTCGCCAACAGAATCTGATTCACCTCGAAGTGTACAGAATAATAGGTTATGTCTTCTTTTCAGACCAGAAATCCATTTATCACTTGCTTTGAATTCATTCTCATTATATCCCATAGTTTTGCCGAAATTTAAAGCAGTTTTTCTGATTAGTTCTGAACTTAAACTTATTTTTTGAGCTCTTTTTTGTTTAATCCAAATAATAACCGCTTCTTCGATATCTAGAAAGTCAGCACTTCTTACCTTCGAAGCAGTTTTTTGAGTTTTTTTATTAGATGTCTCGTAAGCATTGATTATCTTTTCTTTTTGTTTCAATATTTTAGTCAAATGCGAATAGGATTTCAATTTGTGGTCACTTATGATAACATCTCTTTTGATACCACTATTAAATGCACAACAAATTTCATATTTTTCTTTTAAACTTCTTCTTTGTCTCTGATTTACACTTATTTTATCCATTTTTGTAAACAATTGAAATGTTTTAATCACGTGTTTTAAGTACTGATACAATAGTTTTTTGTTTTACAGTTTTGCCAAATAATTTGTTGACTATAAAGGAGTTGTTTTAGTATAGATTTCTGTTAGAGTGGTCTACTCATAGCGTTGATTATAGAGGATTGTTGATTATATAAGAGTTGACTATAAAGGACTGTTTTTACCAGTAATCTATATTGAAATGGATCTGGTATATAGAATTTGTTGACTATAGAGGAAAGTTGACTATATAGGACCTTGATTATAGTGGCATTCGTGTGTAGCAATATTTATAAACATTTATAAAACGCCTTTATTTATGTGTCTATGAATTAGTCCATAACTTTAATTAACCCCTTTTTAGATCAAAAATCATTAATTGTTTATTCATTTCACTCCTGTATTCGGATAATTGTAAGCAATATTCGTCACATTCATCGACCAATCATTCGGTTCATTCATATTTTTTATTCGCTATAAGTTTTTCAATCTTTCAATCTATACATATGGTTAACGAATTTTTTTTCCAATTTATCAACTCTTTTGCGGATCAATTAACTTAAATATTTATACGGAATATGAATCTGAATTCTATTTCAGTGAACAAAGTTTAATAAAAATAAAATGCATTTCAAATAGATTTGTTTAACACAATTTTCCAAAATATCTTTTTAATTAATTATTTTCATAAACAGATTGTTTTTACTTTTTATTAAATTCGGGTCAAATATGCTATAAGTTTGATACGAATCGTTGGTTTGATTTATAGTAATTTTTCGTAATTTTTATTCTTATTTATTCAGATTATTCGCTCTATTTATAGCTTAGTTTTCGATTTATAATACGAATAAAGTGTCGATTAAGCCATAGAATATCAAATATAATCATAAATTCATAATAATAGGGTAACGAGTAGGGTAATATCAGGCATATTCCAGGGCAGTTCATGCACTGAATTTACAGTCTTAACCTATTTGGCTGAAACATATGGAAAATTGAGTTTGGTGAAGCAGCATGCACAAAAATTGCATGTTTTTGTGCTAGATTGTAGAAAAATTCATTATTTATCAGTCACTGCCCCTCCTGGGGCTCACACTTGACTATAATTTGGATGAGTCAGTCAGACCCTTGAATACTGTAGTAATGATTGTTTTGATTGATAGCTTTGATTTGATTATTCAAATTATGACGAATTAATGATCCGAACAATTCTTAATTTAATAATACTTTCAGCTCTTCTTCGTTGAAAATATATGAGTCAATAGTTTTAATTGTCTTATCTTCTAAAACGCCTTAAATCTGATCCTGCAAAATAAGAACGCACAATTATTATCAAAAAGGCTGTAACTCCTATTGAGCTATTGATCATGGGTAAAGTTTTGCGATCCTAGGATTGTTTCATTTAGGCTCTCAAACTGAGTCTCAATGTATGGGCAAATTCTTATTACAATTTAGAGATTGGGCCAAAAAGTGTGTGGGTCATCAAAATTTTATGCTCTCTAATGATTTGAACTTATATTCAAAATTAAAGGTTTAAATTATAAAAGAGTTGATGTAATCAATGACAATCATATCAATATAACCGTCTATTCCACCGCTCCTACCCTTCAACCAGAATCGTATAACCGGTTTCAGTACTATTGGTATTAATATTCGCAGTACTTATCGTACATTTATTTATTGTATTTATTTTCTGCTGTTGTTGTGTTCGCTCAAAATTATTTAGTATACAAAACGTGCTCTTGTTTTGCATCAATTCGTTTATTATTGAATTAATGCGATTCAGGGCTCAGATTATGACATAAAGCCATTCAATTATTATGATTAGTCTAAAAGCAATCATAAAATCTCTCAAATATAGACCGTATAAATCATATCTTTATTCTGATTTAAGTTATAATGTCTCTAATAAATCATATGAATGAATTGAGCAAGATACAATCAGAATATTAGCCACTTTAAATGCAATTTGTAATGCAGTAGACCAGAGTTGTGAAAAACTGGGAAGGGTACAAGAAATAGACTAAAATTGTGTACATTTCATATATTGGAAAGTATTGGAAATACATGACATCACACACAGGTCATTTCAAAGTGCTCAGTACCAATTTGGCTTTTTTTTATTGAGCTCTAATTAACTAAAAGTGACCCTTTCCTCCTGACTCACTCCTAGTAGTTATGTTATATACTTTTGATCACAAGTTTCGCAGTGAGTCTATGTATGACACATACATTTATTGTGTTAAGAGTGGCCCGAAATAGTGGCACATTTCACATAACAGCAGTAGACCAACCGGTTCAACAGTAGACTAATGTTTGTACTGTATGGCACAAACTCCTAATCAATAGTCAAAATTAAGAATGTGCAAGGTGTATAGCAAAATTCCCCTGCGATTAAAGTTTAATGAGTTGGTTAAATGTTGGCCAAAACCCCTGAGTGTCCCTCAAATTTAAAAAGATTGCAAATTATATTAATTAACCAAAATTTGAAGTCAATCACATCTGGGTCTCCATCAGTCGTCAAAAAAGCTTTCGTTGAACTGCACAACAATTCAATTAATGAGTAGACGAGTATTACTGTCCGACCATTTGCAGGGATGCCTACATCTGACTGAAATGTGAATATAAGACTTCCAAAGCTTTCTTAAAAAGTTTTCTTAAGATATAAGAAAGCTATCGAACAGCTGAGGAAGTCTTCCTCTGCTTAAGGAAGATATTCATTGCTTAAGTTAAAGGGGGTATGCGTTGCACATATGCTAGTAGTCAACGGATTATTAATAAGTTATATTGGAAACTATTAATTGCAGTAAATCGTCTCAAAGCTCAAAATCTGCTCAAATTCATAAGAGAAAGTCTAACCTTTCACACTAATAGAATTTCATGTCTTATTTCAGAGATAGGCAATGGGTCTGACGATAGGGGGTAAGCTACAAATTTTGAACAACGGGGTAAAATGAATCAATTTTTTTTTAAAGCGCTTCCTTTTCGAGTTTGGCCTCCAAATCATCGAAAAACAGAGGGAGGTCCGCCTCAGCCAAAATCACAGGGGGGTATACTCCATGTACCCCCATTCCCTATCTCTGGTCTTATTTGAATATATGAAGAGACACTACTGTATAATATACTGTATTTGCAAATGTACTGTACGGGTAGTACAAAACCTTTGACTGTAAACACATTCAAACAATCAGACATAAACTCGGAGTCAAATTGTTATTTAAAAACTAGACGCCTATTAACGACGCGAAGGATATTGAGTTAAATTAATATTATATTAACTATGAATTGAATTTCTGTTCATTTGTTTGTTTTGATTGAACGCATAAAACCTGAAAATTTAATTAAACGCTTTTGTGAGTGAATAAGTGGGATGTTTTAGATAAATGAGAATCAGTGTTGGCACAGGTATTCCTTGATTAACTATAGAATAAACACCTATTCATGCAATTATATGCGAAGGAGTTATCTATTTTGGCTTTTATTCCTCGGAATACTTGTTTGGTTGCAAACAATCTGATTGTTATAGACTTCAGAAAAGTTGTTCTTTTGCTTCGAATAAGTTATATAAAGGTTAAGCACATTAGTACTGGTAATACATATTATTCTATCTTTTTTCGTCATATTCTACCCAATAGTTGTATAACTAGTTTTGCCAAAGTGTGTGAGTAGTGCTATGTTTTGCAGTGTTCGCAGCACTGGAAAGAGGCTTCGGGTCATTTGAAGAACAGTCGATACTTTCTAAATAAGTTTCAAACTCTAGACGAGTGCTGTGCGAACACATCGATCGGATGCGTTCATACATTTGAAGTATTAATAATATTATTCAATATTCAGAATATCTTTATTTGGATAACATATGAAACAAATAAAGATTTAATAATGTGTTCGCTTTCGAAGCAAACGCTTCTCTCTATTGGGCATAAAACGGAAAAATGTAGGAAAAGTGTTATTTCCATAAGTTTTAGTCGAATCCTATTTAGTCTGACTATCTGTGCCCTCATATGTTGTATTCACTCCGAAGAGCTGCAAAATAATAGGAATCGCGCCAGAGGTGAGTTCATATATAAAATTGGATATTAATTAATAATTATTGCTTAAATATTATACAGTTTTCTGTCAATCTTAAATGACCAGGTTTAATTAGGCAAATTCATTGAATTCTACTGAATTGAATCTTTTTCAAGTGTGACAAGATCAATATGTTAGTTGTTCACAGCTCCACAAAATTAGCACTAGATGTTACAAATCTTGACTGTACTTGACTCTACACATCTCTGTTCAATAATTATAATTTTCATATATTTTTATAAATTACTTACTGTTAAGG
Organism: Eueremaeus valkanovi; assembly: GCA_034693305.1. Classification (NCBI taxonomy): domain Eukaryota; kingdom Metazoa; phylum Arthropoda; class Arachnida; order Sarcoptiformes; family Eremaeidae; genus Eueremaeus; species Eueremaeus valkanovi. Next base: position 13,009 of record JAQIWA010002067.1, read on the forward strand.
AAATAATTTAAATAAATAAAAAGTCATTTAATATTAAAATACTGGTTGGAGTCAACCAATTGATGCCATAAAATAAATATTCGATTTATAACTTATAATTAATTGTTATAATTGAGACAATTATTTATGAAAACAGTAATTATTTTCTTTTTTCTGTCTTAAGTTGAATAGTTGTATAGAAGATAAATATTCTGAGTCTTTTAAATTTTAGAATTACACATGAAAAGTGTGAGCCAGCATAAGTTTTATGTAGATTTCAATATTTCTGATTAAAGTCTTACAAAAGTGGGTAAATAATAGAAAAGTCTGGCCATCACTGGAAACTAAGGGGAAATTCATTAAATAATTCAGAAAATCATTAGTTTATAAAATAATATTTTAAGAATAATGCCATAAATCTGAATAAAATTCTTTACTTCTCGTGAATTGAATGGCAATGAACTCGAATTATGTCAAAACTTTAAAAGTTTATAAAAAAAATTCATAAGAATTAAAAATTATTGGATTTAAAAATGAGTTTAATAAGAAAATCAATCCTTTAGTGCTTTGCTATAATAATTGATTGGATGTGAGAAATAGAAACAGTTTTAAGCAATTAGTTTGCGTTCTCACAACCCATACATAAAAATTAGGTGAATAGTGAACTTGGATTTGGAATCGTTAGCTAATAGTTATCCCCGTTTTGATTGTGTGTTATGTGAAAAAAGAGCCACAAATTGATTGTAAGCAGCGATACAGTGGTGGTTGTGGGTCAAGATCATGGTTCACATATTTCTACCCCTCTTATCAACTGTGATGTCTTCCCACGAATGGCTCTCAGATTATATCTCCGGTTTAGTTAATGCTATTTTACATTTATAATACAGATCCGATTTCGGGCTTAATTTAGGTCTTTGTGTAATAAACATAAAAAGAAATGTAATATAAAAACTAAAAATCAGATGAATTTTCTTTGAATTTAAAAATAAAATAAAAATATTTTTTTAAAAATAAAAAGAAGAAGAGATTTGTATTATTAACTGTAATCTTATGATCTGAAGGAACATCTATTCCGCATTCAAAACACTTTTTATACATTTAATAACTCATACAAATAGTCTTAACTGTTAATTATCACCAATTTTACTGAAGAACTCGTGATCTCTTAATTATTTATGTGAAGAAAAGTTTTATGCTTTTACTGATCAGTGATCACAAGGATCTTATGAATGTTCAGACTTATAGACTCAATAGAGAACGCATTTAACCAGTTTCTACAGAGGGCTCAAAATGCGTCCATTTAATTAAAATGTTAAAACTTATTTGATGTGGGTTATTGAATATTATATATGGTTTAATATCTCTAAGAAGCTTTTTCGACTCAATTTCTACCTTGCTTCTTTATGGTCATTCCTGTACTGTTTTTATTTAAACTTTGTAATTAGTTTAATCAGATTTTGTCTGTTTGAACAAAAATAAATTCACTCGAAATACAAGTATTTTTAGATTTAGTTATAATATATTCATATATTATTCACATTTTCCAATGAAGACCAGAGATGGCCAGAGAGGGCACAATTTAAAACTGTCTTTAAAAAGAGCTTAAAACCGAAAACTACTAAATGAAGTGCATCTCTAGAATCCTGAAAACTAAACTTGACTGAACATAGTGTAGTCAATTGGGCAATATGTACAGTACAGTACAGTACAGTACAGTACAATGACCAATATATTCTTGCTCATTCTAATTTTACATTAAGTGAATGGAAGATAATAGAAATATAGTTCAGAACAATTACTTAAAATT
>JAQIWA010002068.1:0-14788 GCA_034693305.1 Eueremaeus valkanovi
TAGAATAAAACCGGATTAGATTTAAAACCGCATTAAAACAAATGAAAAGAAATTCTCAATTATTGAAAAATAATTCTATTCACTGCACGTCCAGTCCTTACGACTTAGCCCTAAAAGGGTTGATATTGCAGCTAATTATTAATTTAATTAATTTTATTTCATAATTATATTAAAGATATTAAACAATGAGTAACTCGGGGCTGATGAGCTTGATGAACTTTAGTCTGAATTCGTCAATAATCAAATGCTTGCGGGCGTGGGGAAGAGTAGTGCGGAAAAGTATATACTACTAGGGATGGCCAATGGGGAAGTATAGCCAAAATACCCCCCTGGTTTTTGAAATAGCCATTTTGAAGTTTCCGATGAGTTTTCGACCCCGATGAAATAGTGGGCCAAATCCGTTGAGTTTGATCCCCTTCTCACGATTTTGGGAAAAATCCGCGCGTGGCCATCCCTAATACTACAATCATCGCTTAGTGTACCAGTGTTGCACATAGTGTAAAGCTGGCAAACACTCATAACCGTTTATGCCTACTCTTGTTTTTGAATGATAGACTATACTACCCCTACTTATCCATCCTTGAATAAGGGTATTTTATCTTATTTATTGACCTTTCTCCAACAATTAATGGTAAATATTGTTCAATTTATAGTCTGGTACAGTACAGGATCATATTTCTTGGCTAAAAATTTCACCGAGCTGCTGTTTATACTACTCATATCCATTCCCTATGGATTTCTGTTATACTACTTGAGCGGCCAGTTATTCGAAGAGAAAAGAATAATATGTTTTATTTGGCTATCAATTGTGGGCTTATTATGCACTGATCTGTTGGCACATAATATTGCAATCGTTTGCTTGAATTACGAGAAAATCGCTCCAATGGTATGCATAGCACTGTTTGGACTTAAGCTACTATTTTGTCAATTCTTTATACCAACCGAAGAGATACCGCAAATACTTCAGCCCTTCATTGCATTCTCTTACCCAAAATACCTGTTCGACACATATTTAATAACAATCTATGGCTTAAATCGCTGTCAAACTAATGAGTTGTCAGTTATTTTGCTTAAGTATGACATCAATGGAGACGATATTTGGAGTAATTTTTATGCATTAATAATATATGCATTGGTTTTGAATATTTTGATATTTGTCTTACTTTGGGTTAAAATCAATATAAGTTGGAATTTGATTTCGTGCAGGAAATTGAATAATTCAGATGACATGGATGATATAATGGACCAAGATTATCGAGATGATATTAAACCTGTTAAAAGGCGCTTATTTTCACTGATCAATCAATTCCAGCCCAACGCTAGCTATGATTACGACTCAATATCATTGAATAGTAACGAAAATGACAGACAGAGTGACGAGATTTACAATAGAAAGCAGATAAGCATTGCGTGGACTGATCTGACGCTTGAAATACCGAAGACTTTTTTGAGAGACGAGAAGACAATTCTGCGTAATATTAACGGCTTTTTCGAGTTCGGGTCTATGAATGCACTGATGGGCAGCTCCGGGGCCGGAAAGTCAACGCTTTTGAAATGCATTAATTGCTTATATAATGAATATTTGAGCTCTGGTACCGAAATATTTTTGAGTAGATATAGAAATATCAAATCCTGTTATATAGTTCAGGAGGAAAGGGATCATTTAATGGCTGGTTTGACGGCTAAACAGGCAATGATTTTTGCGTCAAAATTGAAAAATTCGGACAAAGAGTTCGATCACTTGAAGAATGTAAACGATTTGATGGAAGAGCTGCTGATAAGCAGTACTGCAGACACTAATGTCGAGGACTGTAGCGGTGGTGAACAGAAACGACTTGTCATTGCTATGGAGTTGACGTCTGGAGTGAAGCCCAATCTCATGTGCATCGATGAGCCAACCAGTGGTCTGGACAGTAATGCGGCAGAAGTGGTCAGTATAGGTTTAGATACGTTTCAGATTATAATCTACAGTGCTTGACATCTCAACAGTTGCACTCTTGAATTGCGCTCTCAAAATATTCATTAAAATCAATATATATTTTGAGCGCGCAATTCAAGAGTGCAACGGTTTAGATGTCAAGCACTGTACAATAGAAATAATTATCAGCCTTACATCACTTTTGATTCAACGGGGACATATCTGACCATTTTTGCAAACTGGGTCAGATTTTATCGCCCTTTAAAGTCATATTTTAAATGAGTAAATAATTATAAATTAATATGGATTTCGATTATTAGGTCATCGAATGTCTGAAGAGATTATCACAAAAGCACAGAATATGTGTCATAACATCTATACATCAGCCGAATAACGATATATTACTCATATTCGATAAGTTGTATGTATTGTCCAAAGGAGGACAGTGTGTATACAGCGGTCGACCACAACATCTGAAACAATATCTGTCAGAGTGTGGTATCGAGTGCTCGGAATCGCAGCTTCCGATAGAAGTATTGCTTAAGTACTCGTGTAATGGACTCAACGATACGAATGTGCAGACAATGTCCGCAAAAATATTTATCAAAGAAAAGGAGAAAATTATGGATCGATTGAGAGATGAGTTGATTGTATTCCCGAACGGAATCCACAGAACAAGTAAACGGTTTTACTTAAGAGACTTCAGACTATTATTGTTGCGAAACATTACACACACTTATCGTTATGACTGGAAAACACTGTTAATGCAAATCCTTATATACATTCCATTCGGACTATTAATGAGATTATTCTTCAACACAGACACAGGTCTGGTATCCGGTTGTATCAGTTTCGACGATGACTTCAATAATACCTGCGCTAAGACTGAACAGACATTAGAAGAAGAAAAATATTTGACTCAAAATCTTAAATACAATTTCGTATTAGTCATGCTTTTCATTCTCTTCAGAATTATCTACACTTCCGTCACATTTGCATCCGATCTGAAGATGTTTTTGAACGAACAGAGAAATGGTAAATATATGGATGGCCAAGGTCAACAAACCTATTGGGTATAGGATAGTGAGGGAGACGGTCGAGTGGCGACAAGTCAATGTAGATGTATTTTAGTGACTATCTCTGTCTGCCTACTCAATAGCTAACCCTGCGGTCAGGTCATTGCCAGATAGAGATAGTCACTATAATACATCTACATTGACTTGTCGCCACTCGACCGTCTCACGCACTCTTCTATACGGGTGGTCAAATGGCGGGCAGGTTGTCATCCAATAACTGTATTTTACCCAATTTGACACAAAATAATTTAAATTTTTAATCGAATACACCGAAACTTAGGAGGGTGATTTGGTTATATCTGAGGGTAGGAGGGTAGTCACACCCTAAGCAATGATTTTAGCAACAATGACCCTGGCTATCATTACACTTATTGAATATCCAAATTATTGCAACAATTAATTAATTTGTCTCAAAGGTTGGTACAGCACAGGTGCCTATTACTGGTCCAAAGCCATTATGGAATTATTAATTACAATAATAACTACTATTTGTTTCGCATTCGTTGTCAACATATATGTGACACAACACCGAATGCTTTTCGTTTACATAACTATTCTTACTATCGGTGCGCTTGAGATTCAGACATTGGGCCACTTTATTGCCATTGTCTGCGACGGCGACCAGAAGTCGGCTATATTGGCATCGATTGGCACTTTTCTTCTCTTCGGTCTATTCAGTAATTTTTTCTTTCCTATAAAAGAATTTCATTACGCGATCCAAGCACTGAGTGAACTCTCGACAATCAAACTGTGCTTGGAGTCCATTCTTATAATGATCTATGGCTTCGGCCGCTGTGCGGACAGAGAGTTCTCATCCGTTATGTATTTGTTTAGTATAGAAGATAAGGATTTCTATGAAAATATTCGACTTTTGATTCTACAGCTAATCCTATTCAGAAGTGTATCTCTTATAGCACTGGCAATGAAATTGAATCCGATTTCAAACATAAAGAAAAAGTTTAATAGCAATAGATATAAATGCATTGAAATCGAAGATATTATTACTCATCTATAGGTGATTTCAGATGATTTCAAACATTTATTTATATTTTAATTAAGTTTTGTTTAGTTTTCAAAATCAAAAACACATTTTAGCGAGCATACTCGCTTATATTCTTGAGAAACTGTCCGTCTGTCTGTCCGTCTGTCTGTGCACTATTGTAAAAATTTTGAAAATTTTGAAATATATACTCATTTTTAGATTTTCAAGTTTTTCAAAAATTTGAAATTTTTCAACAATGATGTCATTGTTAGTACAGCTAAACCAGTGTTACTACAGATAAATACTATAGATTTGAATACCGATTGACCCAATTATCTTCTAATGGTCAAAATTATCACCATTAGATCCCTGGTATACTCGCTGGTAATAACGTTCGTGCTTGTTAAAATTTGTGATAATTTGAAAATTTTTGCAATAATTGATGTTTTCTTACATTCCATTAAATTATAGCCAAATGTGTCCCAAAAGTACATTAATTGTTGATATTTATAAGCATGTTAGTATTTTAATTGAGATAAAATTTTCAAAGATATAAACTTCATGAGCACTGACTTTGATTTCATCCTGGGTTAGTGTATTTTACATTGCAATGCGTCGTTCACTAACTGAAAGCAGATTTATTCACAACATTTATAATACAGAAATGATCAAGGTAGTTGAGTGCCTCTTTATGATTCCTTGTATTCATTTTACATATGATCCTGTACATAAGCTGACTCCTATATTCTAGACTTTACATCCTTTGCTTGGTATTAATAAAACTTATCAATATTCTGGCACAAGAATGAATGAATGAACTAGATCGTTTCATATTGAAATATCAACTGTCATTTAAATTAGTACAAAAACTGCCCAACTTTGAGATTACACAGTCATCCAGTAGAATATAATGATAATAATCATCCTGCTGTTAATGACTACCACATTATTGTGTCGAATAATAGTATTGTTTTGTTATCTAATTATTTCATTATTTTTCAAAACACAATTCAATATTATTTTGATTAAAATGATTGAAACATCCATTTAGTTAAACATTTATATAATAATTTATACCTTCCTTTCGGATCAATTAGTTTGATGGCTCAATTCATGGATTTAATTGTATAACTTGTGGATAATAAAGAAATTGGTCCAGTTGCTAAATAAAATTAATGTCACTTATATGGGATAAAAAATAAATATTTCCGTAATTATTAATATTTCAAATAAATTGATTATAAATATCATTCAAATATTCTTTTTATTAATATTTCAATAAAAATGACTAAAAATAAGATTTCTGGGAATCGCTATATCCTTAGGAATATTCACTTCCAATTCCAGTCTAAATAACATTTTCGGCTTTCTATTGCATATATCGACACAAATGCAGACAATTTGTCGCAAATATGAATCGTATTCTTCTATTTGTTCTTTACTTTGATTTTGTGTCCATTTGCCTAAAATCTGCAAACGATTCAGATTTGGATAATAAGTGAGACAATTGATGAATGACTGCCGGATGTCATAGAAGTCTAGTACAAATGCTTTCAGTGATTGCAAACGACCGATGAATTCAAAGCATAAGTCACGACAAGTCTTGCACAGAAATGATCCCTGATCGCACTGTATGCTCCACAAACTGTATTGTATTTTCTTGAGATTAGGAAACAAAGCAATGAATTCTTTGAAACAATAGGTCTTTATTGCTATCAATCCTATTCCAAGGAATCGGACGCTTTTGAATGCATTCACGCCTTCGGTGTATTCAAAGTTATCAAACGCCGCAGAATATATCCAAAGATATTTCAATTCTTGCTGTTTGGCTGTCATTTCGACAATTGTTTGCCACTGAATGCTATGACAACTGAACGAAAAAGCTTTTAAATTCAAATTTTCATTAATCAGTTGCAAAAAATCGTTGTAAATGCGAATGCCTTTCAAATAAAGACACTTTAAATCTTTGACATTTGGATTATCGAAAATGTGAATGTCTTCTATTGCCATATATGGAACGAACATGCCCAGACCCATCTGGATCTCCTTTCGCAAATGCAATGACCGAATACTTTTGGGCAGAACTACAAACACTTCTTCGAAACAATATCTAATATTAAGTTCCAAACTCTGAATGTTTTGGAATAACTGAATAATGCTTATGTGATCGGTCGCCAATTCTCCTGGATTAGTCTTATCGCTCGATAAATGAATGATATTTTTCCTCAAAGAATGACATTTATTTGCGATGGTTGCAAAAGCATTGGTTGAAAAAACACAATCAATTAATGAAAAACACTTCAAGTTTTGCATACATTTGTCCATTAATTCAAATGTCTTTTTCTCTAAATAGCAGTCTTTGAGAGCAAAGCATTCAATTCGATGGCATTTGTCTGTAATTGACTTCAATTTAGTCAGACTTTCAATCATATAGTTTGCAGTCATCTCTTCGTATAAGAATGATTTGATGTCATTCTTCAGGTATTCATTCGGATTCGATGAATGATGTCTTCGATAACATAGGGATTGTTTGAAATCCTCTTTCGTTAAAAAATAATCTGTTATTCCAATTGATATTCGTTTCCTTCCTTTGAGTACTCTTTCAATACATTCGGAGAACTGTTTGCAAACTCTAAGCAAACAAAAGAGTTCTTCGATTCTGAGTTCACTCAATATATCCATAAGACAATCGTCATTCATAACACGCCTCTGACTGCCGGTGCCATCACTTGTGGTTCCATTCGATTCTTCATTTTCTATAATTGTTGGCATTATTCCTATCTTTTGTTTGAAAAGCCGTTATTTTTGTGATTTTTAAAATTTGTGATAATTTGAAAATTTTTACAATAATTGATGTTTTCTTATATTCCATTAAATTATAGCCAAATATGTCCCAAAAGTACATTAATAGTTAATATATAAGCATGTTAGTATTTTAATTGAGACAAAATGTTCAAGGATAGAAACTTCATGAGCACTGACTTTGATTTCATCCTGGTTTAGTGTATTTTACATTGGATATGCCAGCAGTGCGTCAATCACTAACTGAAAGCAGATTTATTCACCACATTTATAATACAGAAATGATCAAGGTGGTTGACTGCTTCTTTATGATTCCTTGTATTTCTTTTATATATGATCCTGTACATCCTGACTCCTATATTCTAGACTTTACATCCTTTGCTTGGTATTAATAAAAGTGTATTAATATTCTGGCACAAGAATGAAGGAATGAACTAGATCGTTTCATATTGAAATATCGACTGTCATTTAAATTAACTATTAGTACAAAAACTGCCCCACTTTGAGATTACACAGTCATCCAGTAGAATATAATGATAATAATGATCTGGCTGTTAATGACTACCACATTATTGTGTCAAATAATACGACTAGGAATTCTAGGACCGACGTATCGAGATATGCGCAGGTCTCAAAGTGTAGGCTTACTCTCTCTAAGGTCTCTATGGCAGCTATACACAGGTCCAGTCTAGCTATAGTATACTGACGTCATCTCGATACGTCGGTTCTAGGATTCCAGCCGAATAGTATTGTTTTGTATCTAATTATTTCATTATTTTTCAAAACACAATTCAATATTATCTTGATTAAAATGATTGAAACATCCATTTAGTTAATCATTTATATAATAATTCATGACTTCCTTTCTGATCAATTAGTTTTATGGCTCAATTCATGGATTTAATTGTATAGCTTGTGGATAATAAAGAAATTGGTCCAGTTGCTAAATAATTAGTCATTTATCACTTGATTCCGATTACTATTCTGACTGTTAGTTCCATCACTCCCCGTACCAAAAATTGCTGACATTCTTATCCTTCGTTTGAAAAACCGTTATTTAATTCAATAATAGATTTTCGAAAATTTTATTTATTTTTTTTGTAAAAAATTTAATTATTGTAATAATATTAGTGCTATTTGTGTATAAATATTAAGTCAACTCATTTTCAGTGAACTTTCTATTTATTTTGGTTCAGAAATAATAAAATTTCTCGGAATCGCTATACCACTGGGAATGACAGCCCACTCATCCAAATCCAATTCAAACAACTTTTTCGGATTTCTATTGGATTTGTCGACAAAAATGCGAATAATTTGTGACAAATATGAATCGAATTTTTCTATTTGTTCTTTCATTCGATATCGTCTCCAATCGCCTAAAATCTGCAAACGATTCAGATTTGGATAATAAGGGAGACAATCGATAAATGACTGCCGGATGTCATAAAAGCGTATAATAAAAACTTTCAGTGATTGCAAACGAGCGATGAATTCATAGCATAAGTCATGACATGTCTTGCACTCATATGACCAGTGCCCATTTCGATAGCATCGTACGTCCGCCCATTTGTATTGAATTTTCTTGAGATTAGGAAACAAAGCAATGAATTCTCTGAAACAATAGGTCTCTATTGATATCGTATGAAACCTAAGGAATCGGACGCTTTTGAATGCATTCATGCCTTCTATGTATTCAAAGTTATAAAACTCTCCGGTATATATCCAAAGATATTGCAATTCTTGCTGTTTGGCTGACATTTCGACAATTGTTTTCCACTGAATATCAGAACAACTGAACGAAAATGCTTTTAAATTCAGATTTTCATTAATCAGTTGCAGGAAATTGTTGTTAATGTGAATGCCTTTCAAATAAAGACACTTTAATTGCTTGACATTTCGATTATCGAAAATGTGAATCTCTTGTGTTTGCATATTTGGGAAGAGTGGGTACAGGGTCTGAAATTGTCGCATATTCAATGACCGAATACTTTTGGGCAGAACTGCAAACACTTCTTCCAAATGATGGCTCAAATGAAGTTCCAAACTCTGAATGTTTTGGAATAACTGAATAATGCTTATGTGATCAGCCATAACATCGTCCTGGATCAATAACATGTCAATCGTTAAATGAATGATCTTTTCCCTCAAAGAATGGCATTTATTTGCGATTGTTGTCAAGACATTCGTTGAAATAATGCATTCAATTAATGACAAACACTTCAAGTTTCGCATATTTGTGTCCATAAACTCAAATGCCTTTTCGTCTAAATAGCAGTCTTTGAGAGCAAAGCATTCAATTCGATGGCATTTGTCTGTAATTGACTTCAATTCATTCAGAACTTCGTTCAAATAAATAGTACCCTCGTTCATATATTTATATTTATTTAAGAATGATTTGATGTCATTCTTGAGGTATTCATTCGGATTCGATGAATGATGTCTTCGATAACATAAGGATTCTTTGAAATCTTCTTTCGTTAAGGAATAATCTGTTACTCCAATCGATATTCGTTTCCTTACTTTGAGTACTCTTTCAATACATTCGGAGAACTGTTTGCAAACTCTAAGCAAACGAAAGAGTTCTTCGATTCTGAGTTCACTCAATATATCCATAAGAATGTAGTCATTCATCACTCGATTCCTGCTATTACTCTGAATGTCTGTGCCGTCACTTATGGCACCATTTGATTGACCACTTCCTGTATTTGATTCCATTATTTCCCAAAAATTCAATTTTTCTAAAATATTACTTTAAATGGTTTTTTAATATTTTTAAAATTAAATTCAAAATTTGAAAATAAAGATATTTTCAAACGGAAATCATGAAAACAAGCAAGGACATTATTACTAGCCAGAATACGTTAATCTGTTGAAACTTTTTAATAAAAATTGGAATTATTTTGTGATAAATAATTTTGATCATTAGAAAACCTAACCAGGTCAATTGGTATTCACATCTATAGTATTAACAATGCATAAACTATACTAATACTTACTATAACAAAATTAATTAGCGGGGTTAAAAAATTTTGATTTTTTAATTTTGAAATTTTCATTATTTTCAATCTTTTATATTGAATGCCTGTGCCGTCACTTCTATTGTCTGTTCTATTGAATAAATTCAATTTTAGTTGCTACTAGCTGGGAACTGGTGGTTGATATGCTTGAAAAACTATTGAATCAATCATTGCTTATATTTAGTGTTAAACCCGTCTCTAATGCACTGTTCGTTTAAAAACACGTTAAACCCGTAGTGACTGCAGAGCAGTGTTTGTCTAAACAAATGGCTGGTCTCTCGCGCTGCCCGTTCACTGTCAAAGCGTTATAGCCTTTACTGTCTGTCTCTTCCGGGCACTATTGTTGTGAAAGTTTTCATTTGAAAGTTATAATGATTTTTAGATTTTCAAGAATATTTCAAAAATTTGAAATTTTTCAATAATGTCTGACCCTGTTTAAAAGATAGTGAAGTAGTGTTACTACGGCTGAATTCTATTATAGTTATGAATACTGATTGACCTAATTACATTCTAATGGCTATATTATCAAGAATATCACTTGTATATCTAATGTATACTCGCTGGTGCTGGTTAAATTTTCATGTTTTCCTAACATTTATATTTCTAGTGTTCACTAAGCGTTGACTAATTAGATCAAAACAGTTTTGATTTTAATATTTAATTCTAGCCATTATTGAGACCAATTGGTGATAAATTAACCATATGATCAAGTTCATTATTCAGAATCTTTTTATTTAAAGATTTGTTTACCAAATAAATGACATTAATTACCCTTGCTTATATCAATTTAGAAAATATTATTTATTCATAATATGTGACCCGTACTACTAATACCTTCAATTGACCCTCTATACTATATAAACCCAGAATGAATTGTAATTTTGTTAAAGAATTACTAATTATTGCAGTAATAATTGCCCAGAGCTTATTTTAACTTAATTCGGGTGATTCGGAAAAACTTTCGACGAGTCGGACCATAGGTTTGAATAATGTCTTTGATCTGACGTATGACTCATCCAAATGTACTTTCGGTGTACTTCTAATCAATTTCGAGCATTTGTCCGAATCATTGAAATATTCGCCGCAAACCAATCCAATAGCACTTCCGACCACTTTCTCCACTGTTTTCTCTGCGAAGTCCACTGTATGTCGAGTACAGCCATCGGTCTCTTCAGTGGCTTCTCTCAGGCATTGAGAAAATGCGTGAGAATTACTGCAAAACACAATAAAATGAGTCTAATGAACATTTCAACCTGGATGATTTCATACCAGCAGGTCATTGCTATTTTGCTCTTATCGGGTGCTTTTGCAATACCGGCCACACTATCGATGAAACTATTCTTACACTCCTTTATCCTATCGTTAGCTTTATTACCACATTTCGCCGTTTCCAACCATTCCCTGGCCTGTCGGCTCAACTTACCCGGTCTACAGACACTGTTGAGTTGTTTACGCAGAGGAAAAATGATGAGTTTGGCCGCCGTCTGACCGAACCGACTGACACAGTGTTTGACATAACCCAACAGAAACGGCATATTCTTCGTAACCAAATTGCAGAACTGTTTCAGTTGTGCTTGAGTTTCAGGCCTGGGCTCATCAGTGCCAAGGGGTATGATCATAACCATTAAACGATCCAATTTCTTTTCTGTCTTATTATTACACTTAACTAACGGCGCGTTTCGGAAAGCATTTTCCGATTTTTCTATTGCACACCAATAGAGTGCTACAAAAAAATGGTTCAAAAAGTTGTAAAACTTTTCACTAATTTTTTAATATTTAAATCAATTGAAATCTTACCGAAATTTATGCACAAAATAATTAATTTAATAAAAACTAGTCTTAAATGCATTTTATATTATCTTAAACTCAATATAAGAAAGTGTTAGATAAGTGAAACATAACCTACAGAATCGACTAAGAATTTGACTCTAAGCCGAGTTATTTTTGTAAACTTGAACGAGCATTGAATCTTGAAATGTAGAAAAATAAAGAATTCAAAGTCACCTGTCTTGAAAGGGAAATTTCCCTGCATACAATCGGCTCTCACTATTGAAGTTATTTTTAGAAATCAAGTTATAATATAATTAATTGAAAAATATTCTAAAGTTTAATATACTTTATATTCACAATAAAGTGGTTTAACTGTATTTGAATATAAAATCATTTCATATACTTATTGGAAGTCTAGTGAATTGATATATCGATATATAATAAACAATAATTTAAGGAAAACTTCTTTGAATTTTATAATTATCTGAAATGAAATCCATTTGAATCCAATGGAAAAACAAATTTTAATCATTTGTTATCTCTATCGATAATCAGTGTCTATTTATTTTATAACTGAATTTAACTTTCTTCTAATTAGTATTTTATTTTTTGTTTTCTGATATGACCAAGGTCTTTATTATATATCATTCTTCATGGTCATTGTGCTGCCTTTTCTATTTAATAAAGAATTGTAGCCCCGGGCTTTTAGAGTAAATCCCCTTGTCTATTTTGTCTATTTACAGAACAAGTTATATAAAAAAGTTAATGACTTTCTTATAATGTTTGGATAGAAAAATAAGGTTTGGATATAATAAGTGAGAATTCATTATTATATTCATTGATTGCATTTTACAATCTGAAAATTGAACTAGGGGTAAATTGATCTATTTTTTTGCAGTAAAACAAGAAATGATACTGTACAGTACTGTACTGGATTAAATTAATGAATATTGAAATTCACAATTATTATACAACCTTATTGAATGAATTCAATATTAATTTTGAATTCAAAATCAAAATTTATTTTCTTTATCGTTTGAATGAATACAAATACAAAATGCTACTGTATCTTGATAAATTTCTAGCTTGATAATCTTTCGGGTATTTGTAAATGGTCTGGAAGTTCAAAACCAAAATAATTCTACAATTCATTTATAGTTTGCTTTCTTTGCCAAAATAAAGGATCAAGTTTAGATAATAGATGCAAACATATTGATAAGTCACATCTTTTCTTTAAATATAGTTAATCGACACAGTAATGTAGCAAGATCCATTTGAGTTAATTCATTTAATGCAAAGATCATTTGAAACAAGGGCAAATGATTTTAATAGCGATAATACGAATAATAAATATTAAACGATTTCATAGTAAATATTTGATATGATTGTACGGAAGCAATAAAGAGGTGAATAACTGGTTCTGTTATTAAATCATTCATACATTCAATTGAATTACTATTATTACGATTCAGAGGTGCGGAAGACAGCTATACCAACCCCTTGCCTGAGACAAACTGACACCGGGTTTATGAGACAATTTGTGCTCTCATTTTCGATACATATTCGACATCCTTGGTATCATTGATGACTAACTTTGCAAGAAATACAGTAAAAAAATTTGATTCAATACAAGTAGTTTAGAAATATAAATAAATAAGTTATTAAAGTTCATGAATTGCTGCAGAGCTCAATTATAAATTCTCATTCGTTGTCTCAAACCATTCAGATTATTTAACAGTATTGCTGTTGGCTAATTCTACACACGTCAATTTGAACTTTGCTGAGCCCGGCCATCTTAATGGTTGCCGAAATTTTACAATTAAATTAGAATTATAGCCAAACTATACGATAATTGTATTTCAAATGTATCCGAACGACAAACACAATAATTAAATGTGTTATAAAATTAAGTTTTTTTCTGATAGCAATCATATAATACAAATGTAATTATGTGTTAGAAATGGTTTGTTTGAATGATTATGTTATCGCCTAATCGTATATCTCATCCCATTTTATTACCTCTTTTTTATAGCTTTGAACTTAAGTTGAAGTTTTGAAGTAAAAAAATAAAAACAAATAATAATAAACTTATTATAATTAACTCTATATTGTTGTAGGTTTGGATTCAATGTTGAATTACTTGTTATATCAATATAATCATTGAATAACTTTATACTGAATTTGATTTAACAATATTTTAATTCTTTTCCTAATTCATTGATAAACAAATAATTAGGTTATACTAAGAAATACATAAGTGTTTCAAAAACAGGATTAACTTTAAGAATGTTTTTATCGATTCAATTACGTGAGGCAACACTTATCTCAGCCTTTTTTCAATAATCTGGTACAACTATTGACTGATTAGCCAATGATATTGTTTTATTCAACAATTAATTAATACTTTTAAATCAGTTCTTCGGAATTGGGATTAATCTGAAAAAATTCAATTATAATGAGATAACTATTGAATATAAAGATGCCGTTTATCGAGCAAGATGATTATAATATCAATTTAGCATGAGTCTGCAACCTTGAATGGATATCATAGCGTTTGATAGAATAATTACCTGATTTTAAGTGCATTTTATTCAAGATTTAATTTTCATTTAATTTTAACTTGCATAATTTTACGTATATATTGTGTCTAGCTGTATTTTGTATGGCCCTTATTTTCCGCACCCCTGCTATCACAGGAAACTGCAATCTATGGGAAAGAGTTAAATATGTAGGACCGCTACTTCGGGGGGGGGGCGGCACTCACTTAGCAGCGGGAGGCCTAATGCACTCGTTGAGGTCTTCTGAGGGCCGGAAGGCCCGTTTTGCCATTAATAAAGAGAACTTCCGTTTGAATTAATAGAAATGTTTTATTTTTGGTCCAAAAAGAGTACAAAATATTCGTTTTAGCACAAAATACAAAACTGGTAATAATTTAGATATAAAATGGTCAGATTTGGGTTTGAGATCAGAAACTGAGAACAAAAGTATTCAAAAGAAGCTAATCTAAGCTGAACTGGTCTTAATGTCCCTAACCTAACCTATCGATCTGTTCCTAACCGACGTGGTATTGATGGCTCTAACAAGAACTCATACTATCGTCGATCATAACTCCAATACAACTAACACAGAGCGATCGGTTCGGTTCGGCTTTTATAGACTAGTCTTCTGAATACTGTTCTTCGCTCTCATTAGTCCATTTGAATATATTTTGAATATATTTGAG
>JAQIWA010002069.1:0-14786 GCA_034693305.1 Eueremaeus valkanovi
CCGTCGTCTTCGTAGTAGTTCTTCTGAGAGCCCAAAGCCATTAACTCTAGACTAACGGAACTAATATTACTGATCCGGTGAAGAATTGTCTCTAATCTCTTCCCGTTGTCTATTCGCCACTTATTCCTAATGTCGTCATTGATATCAATGTCTGAATCGATTTTCTTTGGCTTTTCTGGCGCTTCGCTTAAGTGTATGACTTCGACAGCCAGTGCTGTCTGACTATTATCAGACATTACAGTATAGTTCGCATCAATTGGTTTAAGGACTTTAGATAATACTACGCAAAGAGAAGTTATAAAACTATTGATTTGATTCAATCTAACGGTGCGTTCATTGAAATAATTGAAAACTAATTGAAATATATTTGAAATTCAATTCGAATTTCTTGACTGATCATTGGAGATAGGATTGATACTAGTACAGTACAGTACAGGACAGTACTGCACAGTAGGTTACGATTACAATTAGTCTCATTTCAAAACTAAATTTAGTCCGGGTGAGCTGACTCTTGCTCAGTCAGCATCCATTCGATATTACGGAATGGTATGTAAGCATAAAATAAGATTATATGAAATCCTATGGCTTTCATAATTGAACTGATTGTTGAAGTGATTGAATCATAAATAGAAATCTTTGAAACAATAATTGTTTGAATTAATTGTATAATTATTATAAGAATTGCTTCAAAAAGAGCGCTCTTTTAGTGCACAGACTCTGACAGTCTGTTTGATTGCATCTCTTGTTTACAGGAAAACGTGTTTTCCTTTCATTCGTTCAATTGATTTGATTTGGTTTTCAATTAACTATAAAATTATGGATAGCTTTGAGTTGCTATCGATTCCCAGATTTATGGGCAATGAAGACGATTCGGAAGAACTTAAACACAAAACCGATTCAAACAAAACGGATTTGATTTCGAAACTGATCTCCGATTCGAAGAAAAGGAAAAAATTAAGACTTTCTTCGGTTTACCCGAAGAATAACCAATCGATTCCTGAAATCGGTTTCAATAAAAGTCATACAAATGAGAGACAAGTCTTGGGAAGTGATGGCAATGATGCCAATGGAGAGGTGATCGACAATGAACTGATGGAAGACAAGTCTGAAGACTCCGATGAAGTGGTCGTCGAAGAGGAGGAAGACGTAGACGAAGGCGAAGATAACAAAGACTTTGCTGTCATTGGGGAAGTGATGAAAGTGAAGACCAATAGAGTGGAGACAATAGCAGAGCAGTGGATGACTAAACCGATTGTCTTCGACGGCGATATCAAAAATAGTAAAGCTTTGGATCAGTTCTCAGATATAATCGATTCTTCGTTAATATCCTTATTGGCGGACAACCGAATCGAGCGTTTATTCCCTGTCCAGCAACAGGTCATTCCATATCTGTTGAAGTCCTTTAACAACAGTCATGTGATTCGTGCGAAAGACGTTTGTGTCTGTTCGCCGACCGGTTCCGGAAAGACGTTATCTTTTGTTTTACCAATTGTTCAATACTTACGCAAAAGAGTTGTGACTAATGTCAGAGTTTTAGTGGTTCTCCCGGTCAGGGATCTGGCGATACAAGTGTTTCAAGTTTTCCAAAACTATTGCAAAAAGAGTTCACTAAAAGCGGGTCTAATAGTAGGCCACAAGTCGTTGGCCGAAGAGTGCAATTCGATTGTCCGGAAGGGCATCGATGGCACCAAATATCACAGTTTAGTCGATATATTGGTCGCAACGCCCGGAAAGTTAGTCGATCTGATCAGAAGAGCCGAAGGATTCAGTTTAAGACATTTGGAGGTTTTGGTGTTGGATGAGTCGGACAGAATGATGGCTGACCTCCAGTTCAATTGGCTCCAGGAGGTCGAGAGCGCGGTCTTCGGCAATAATCGTAAATATCACTGCTTTTGTTGCATCGCTGGCACTGATGTCGAGCACAGTATCAACAGATATAACGTCGGGAACGAGTGTTCGTGTAATAACTGGCGGTCTCTGAACGCACAGCCCATCCATAAGATCCTATTCTCTGCCACTCTTTCAACAGATCCGGAAAAACTGAAATTCGTTTCACTATTTGAACCGATTTTATTCAAAGTCTCGTCCGATTCGGCTATGAATACCAGTTCTGCAGTCAATCGGTTGGAGTCAACGAAAAGACATTTAATTCCAAACGAATTGCAAGAGTTTATGATTATTGGGAACGACGACAGAAAACCATTGATTATTCTGTATTTGACAACAGTTTTGAAATATAAGAAAGTTTTGTGTTTTACCGGTTCTGTTGAGAGCAGTCATCGACTCTATTCAGTGCTCAAACAGATGTCAGACATAAATATTGCCGAATATTCGTCGAAACTTTCGGCCAAAAAACGGGAAAAACTTTTGAATCAATTTATTGGCGAAAAAATAGATCTAATCGTCTGTTCGGATATCTTCGCGCGAGGGCTGGACATCGATGGCATCCAATGTGTCATTTGTTACGATCCGCCCCGGAATGAGACTCAATATATTCATAGAGTGGGCAGAACTGCCAGAGCCGGCAATAAGGGAACTGCCATTACGTTAGTAACTCCGACCCAATTAAGTCATTTCAATATAATTTCGCGAAGAGTTCACCAAAAGAGTAGATCTAATGATAAAAATGAGTTAAACGTAAAGAAAATGATTGTAAAAGAGTCCGAATTAAAGCCATTAATGAGTAAATATAAGAACGCTTTGGAAAAGCTGTCGATTCATATCAAAGCCGATCAGAAGAAGAACAGAATTTTGAAACGAAATTTCAAACATTGAATGCATTTAATAGAAAACATATTTTTATTTTATAATAAATTATGAAAATATTTATTAAGCGCTAAAATGTCTACAAAATTGAATCAAATAAACCGAAACATTATTTGTCACAAATTGTGTCAACTCTTATATATTGATAAATACATAAAATTAATTGAATTTAATTAACAAATAAAGAGATATAAAGAGTCTGATCGACAAAACTAAGGACTAAACGAGTGCTTAAAAGGGAAGGCATTATATTACAGGTCAACTCGATTTATAGGCGATTGTCTTTCAGTCTTATATTCAAAACCAATTGACTGCTAATAACAGTTCGTTCCTATATTTCAGCTCTGATTTCAAGTCATCTCACAATTACTTCAATTCAATGCAAATATTTTTCGTTAAGATATGTCAGAATTGAAGTCAAAACAGAGTTTTTCAAAGAAGACTTGAAATGAACCTAATCTTGATATTAAACCCAATTCTATTCGTTTGTGAAATTATTGCTCGATTAGAGTCAATCCCTATAACTATGCACTCGTTTCGGCCCTTATTTTGTGAATAAATTGAATTAATTTTTAGTAAATATTAAAATTGGACTAAAATTGAGGATTAATTGGAACTCGAATTGACGGCCAATTTCTTCAAGTGCTCCATAAAGACCTGTAGCGACACGTCATCGGTGAGTACGGGTGCAGAAGCGCCTGCATTCTGGTCCCCGTAATAGCCGATTGTGGTGTTATGGGTGAGGGATGGGTTGACTTTGGAGAGCAGGAATCGAGCCTGAGATGAGCCCTGATCGCAGACTATATACCGGGGCAGTGGGAACCGGGTCATCATCAGGTCGTTGGCGTCGTTGATGGGCGCCTCTAGCAGTTGGGCGAAGGCCTCGTAGCCCTCCTGCTTGTGGTACTGAGCTTTCTTCCACTGAGCGATGGTCTCGCCGTGGAATATGACGATATGGAAGAACGTGTCCATCAATAGGATCCGTTCCGGTTGTATCGACGACGTGTCCAAAAGCACCGCTTGTGTCGGCTCATTGAAACTGTAGGCCAGAAGTGTCGGCTGAATCATAACCAATGAGTTATAGCAGTCTTCGCGGAAAAGGGAGTGTCTGTAGAACGAGGTCTCGTCCGGACTGTTGTTGAAGACTTGTATGAATTGAGAGCGCCGTAAGTGAAACATAAACTGCGGGAACATTGAGTAATTGGGCGACAGTTGGAACGACTCGGGACTGTCTTTGCGATATTCGCCGAACTTTTGACACAAGCGAATCAGATTCCTGTCCAGCCATCGAAGAACATCCGGTCCATTGGACTCGACCTGAGCTCTATGACAGGCCAGGCGTGCGATCACAACGCAAGCGCACTCCTGATCGAAGGCGTAGTCATTGGCGCCGAAAGCGCGGCCGACAGTAGTGACTCTGACGTGTCTGAAGCCATCCGTTCCCTGATATTGAGTTATGAACTGAATATAACCCCTTTGTTGTTGTTGTGGCTGTTGTGCCGACGCCTGTGTCTGCACGACATCGAAGTATATGACAGTTGTCATCGTTGGGCTCAGAGAACAGAACTTCCACTGAGCAGTGGCGCCGATCCCGATCTCAGTGTCGCTCACGTACTGATTGCGGACATTCATACTAACACAGGAACCGATACTTCCGGAGACTTTCAGTTCTCGCGATGTCTTCACTTCGAGTATTGCATTGAAAGCCATTTTCAGCTGATTTTTGTCGTCTTTGGCGAACACGCGTTGGAACGACGTCTTGAAGAGACTCGAGTCGAAGGAGTCGCCCATAATCATGAGCCCACCCGTCGAGTTGACGCAGTACTTCATCTCATGCAGACCCGTCTGGTCCAGAGCACAGGCATATATGTCGATCGTGTGTCCGTTGACGGCACTCCTCTGAGCCAAGGCCTGGTAGTGTTTGGTGGCCTTCTTCAGGTACTTCACCTGATCCTTCTCGATGTCGTGATGCGAGCGAATCGTGTTCTTCAAGTCGTCGTCGATTATCATTCCGGGCCCTATAGTGGCCGGACCGCTGATAAACAGCATAATCCTTGCGCCGCAGTTGGGGTACGTCACCTCAAGCAGACTGACCGCTATGGACAGCGCAGCTCCAGTCGCGCGAATCGGTCGCTTTCCCTGCGGAGTTGGCCAGAGGTCACGAGTCAACTGTTCGATAACGTCAGTCAGTATGGAATCGCACTGAGAGACGGGCTGTAAGAACTTGACCGCATTGTTCTTCGGCGCGTTCGGCTGCCCCGGGTGTTGGCCCGGCTGTGGCTGTTGTGGCGTTTGAGCACCGCTTGGGCTGAGACCCAACCACTCCTGGATCTGCTTTGCGGTGTAGTCTTTGCTGCCCTGGAATACATACGAACGCAAACAGTTTTCATTCAATTCCCATAAACTAACGATTCGGCCGAACGTCAAGAGTCCGACCAAAGCATTGGCCGGTAATAGAGATAAAGACATCTGAATCGTGCCCTTCAGTGCCGTCAGCTCTTCGTCGTCCAGACAGGTGTCTATCACATACAGGAAAATGGGAGGACAGGTGACCGGCGCCCGAACTATCGTATAGTCCAGAGTCGTGTACTGGAGCTCTGCCGGACGACAGGTCTCACTGATGGCCGCGTATTGGGCCGGAAAGGCATTCCGATTGAAGCAGAAGTTGCAAACCCACATCCGGGCCCTGTAGTCGGCCTGAGGTGAGAACAGACAGTGAGTACATGACCACAATTCAGAGCTGGTCTGACACCAGAGCACTCATACCTGACAGTAGGGGTTGAGAATCGCTCTGCAGTTCTGTCGCGAACAGAGGACCGGCTCGTACTGTATGGCCGGCAGCGGTCGGGACAGCGATTCCTTCATAGGTGTGAACAGACAACTCAACGGCACCACAATCTTCGCCGCCTCGACCCGCGTCTGAGGCCAGACATTCCAGTCGAACCTCAGGCCGTCCTGGTCTTCGGCCGTCTCTATAAAGTCCTGAAACGTATTGGCCATGAATTGGATCAATGGGTAGACAGACAGACAATGCAAGTGTTGATTGATTCACAAAAGCACTTAATTTCTGTCAGTTCTGGAGATTCAGAAACTGTGAACAACTCATCGATGAGTAGACGACTGACTCGTATGCGAAACACGTCATCAGAAGGAAAGCCAACACTAATGACATCTTTGGCCCAAATGAGCGAATATTCAAAACTTTTCGAAACAGTTATAAAAAGTGAAGAATATTTGAAACCAATACTTAATCTTCATATTAAGGATAGGATTCGTATTACTCTGAAAAGCTCATCTTGGTCTCGGGTTTTCCTGTCACAGGACAGGACAGGACAAGAAATGAGCGCTAGACAGGGACAGATAAAAGTTTCTATGGTGATAGACCACGAGCCGCCGGACCTGCAGGAACAGGCAGGACGGGACGACAAATTCGCCTTATAGACCAGGACAGGACAGGAAAGGAATTGATTGACAGGACAAGACGGGACGGGATTGAATTTTTTCGTGGCTTTTCAGAGTCTAATAATTAGAAGAATTATTGGCATTCATTGACATTCAACCAAATGTTAGTATTATATGTAGTACTCATTGAGTCGACTGAATGAGAAGTGCTTTTGATTCAGAAACTAATTTATTGAATGAAAACATATTTAAGTCTAATATAAAAATACTTAACGGAATGGACTGCCAGTACAGTAGTAGTGATACAACGGAATGGACTGTCAGTACAGCAGTAGTGATACAACGAATATAAGTTATTTATGAATTATTAATGAAATTTTGCACAAATTATTGAATTATAAGAATTAATTGAATTATAATTATTATAAGAATTGAATGCTTTAATCCTCCGGAAGAATCAGATTGAGGGCCAGTTCGACGTTTCCGTTGCAGGTCTCGAGCACTCGGACCGCAATATGTCTGTCGACGTGTGCTATCTCTTCGATTGTCTTAAGCTTTTGTGCATCGAATCCAGTGGTGCTCTCATTGGTTCGACTGTTTGACTGCGCTGTTTGGGATCGACTCTTGTTCTGAGTCTCCATTTGTCGGACTGTCTCCACAACATTGGCCACCATTGGGGGCAGAGAGGGGTTATTCGAACGGCGGCTGACATCCGGCTGACTATTGGCAACCATTGGCTCACTATTTACGGCATTAGAGATACTGCTGGTGCGGGGCAGCAATGGCACCGCATAGCTGGGACCGGACACCGCACTGGGCGCTGAACTGTCGCTATACTTGTGGATGATCTCGATATAAGAGTGCGCTTCTGTCGCGCAGTTCTTTAAGTCGTTGGCAGTATTGGTGCCGAAGAGCAGAATGACTTCAAATCCTCTTCTCTTCGCCGAACGTATCGCTGGCGCGAAGTCAATGTCGCCGGTGATCACGAATAGCCGGTTCTTCTGCATGTGATGGTCGACGAACTTCTGAATACATTCCATAAGCTTAGAGTCGGCGTCCACTTTGAACTGCTGTCCCATTCGGGTGCCGTTCGGCACAGAAGAGTTCACATGAAGGATATCGACTCCATATCTGTTGAGTCCCTCCACATGTCTCAGATCCAGAGCTCGGGTATCACACGAACAACAGAAAACACAGGGCTCTGTCTGGACAGCACTGGACTCATACTTATCTTTGATGAAGAGTTTTATGCTCTGAACCACATTTGCAGCCCTTTCTAGCGGAGGAATCGGACAGTTCTCGATGTCCCAGAAGATGCCGTAAGACTTGCATCCATTGCTCGATTCACTGATGGTTTGACTCATTCTATTGGATCCGATGACTGACTTCTGTTTCTCTTTAATGTTTGATAAAATGCAAAAAAGGTTTCAAATAATAAATTCTTTAACTGAGTTGACACGATTTGAATTCAATTTAACTGAATTTTAATAATAAAGGGTTAGCTTTAAGTCCATATAAAGGGTTTTCATAAAGTCCTGACACTATGTTGGGGCGCGCGGCGGCTTTTTAGAGCTCTGATTGGCTGAATAACTCAATTTTTAATTAAAAATTTCAAATCAGTCAATCAGAGCTCTAAAAAGTGTCAGGACTTTATGAAAACCCTTTAGTTTGTTGCAGAGCGCGACTGCTTTTTAATGGTTGAATCACTCGATTTTGAATTTTAAATGAGCCAATCAGAGCTCTGGTCATCATTTAATTAGCGATTCAACAATTAAAAAGCAGTCGCGCTCTGCAACAAATTTACATACAATTGAGTGAAAGCTTTAAATATCTACTAGGATGATCCCTTTATCAAAATAATTAAAGTAATCACTCAAAAATCTATCCACACAACGACATTCATATATTAAAATAAGGGAAACTTGTGATTAGAACCAGTTTTGTTATCAGCCATTAGTATTAAATTTGCCTAAAGATATTAAATGTACCCATTCTTATGATAATAAGCTCGAAATTTAAAAGAATTCCATCTTTTTATTGCATTTACTTTCAATTTTTAGACAGAAAAATTCCACTTTTTACCTCGTTTAGACCGGCATGCCGTTATAATTCGAATATACCGGCATCTAACTCATTTCACTTTATTCCGGAATGCCGTTTTATGTGCGGGAATACGGTAAATATGACAATAATAATGAAGAT
Source organism: Eueremaeus valkanovi (assembly GCA_034693305.1). Classification (NCBI taxonomy): domain Eukaryota; kingdom Metazoa; phylum Arthropoda; class Arachnida; order Sarcoptiformes; family Eremaeidae; genus Eueremaeus; species Eueremaeus valkanovi. The sequence goes on from JAQIWA010002069.1 coordinate 8,371, forward strand.
CGAGCATAGATTGAGCATAGATCGAGCTGGATCATTGATCATTCATCTATCAACTTAATGGGCATTTTAAGATAACCCGTATAAACGGGAAAATAGTTACCCGAATCATATGATTTAACAATTGAAAAAATAAGATATAAATAATTGTTATGCAAATGATTGGACGGACTGTTGGCTCGCATTGACGCCAATCGAGAGTAACTGTACTTTTGTTTGCATTAAAAGCATTAATAGATTTGTTTATTAAATGAAAACATATTTACTATAAATTCAATTCAATGTTAACTTACGTTCAATAATAATGATTATATTGTAATCAAAATCAATATAAAAACAAAGATTAATATAAACTGAGTTCAGTTCAAATGAGATGTTGTTCGCACTGTTATTATCGGTGTTTTAGACGACGTTTTATAGCTTACGAAATGCTTTATTTTCAAAGCATATGACTTGGACTGCACTGAAGTTGTGACTGAACTAGAAATCAACATAAGCTCAGATCTGCTCATATTATTAGCTGTGAAATGATCTCACCCAAGTTTATCGTTTTTTAACGGGGTCGGCCCTGGTCAGGTCAGATCAGGTTAGGTTAGGTTTACGGCTTTATCGCAATGAACTAAAATGAATATAACTTTTTTAGAGTTAAGCAAACATTTTAACGGTTTGAGCTCTCGAACAGAAGTGAAGAGCAGTGCGGCTGAGGATCGGCATAACAATAGACAATTCTATTGCAGAGGCTTTGATTGGTTGCAGAGCATAGGCTTGGAATGCATAGCATGTCTTAAACGTTGATGCAATGGTTGGGATATATAGCAGAGGAATGCATATTGAGATTATTGAGAATATAATACCAATGTCTTTAAAGAGCATATTCTGAGCCAAGGCTTACATCAAAATAATGTAAAGCGATTGATACTGCTATGAAAACAAATGGAAAGTCAGACAGGACAGGCACTTTTATTGGGTCCAGAGTCTAATTGCTTTTGACTGTCGATGGCATTCAATATATTGGATGATATGAAGCATTTTTAATAATGAATGGCAAGAAAATTAGAATAGAATCAAAGGTTGATTTGACCTGGACAAGCTAACTAAGTTACAGCACTTAAATACCCTCTCAATTCTAAATCAGTCAGTTGTGTCACTTGAAGCTCAGCTCAACACAAATGAGGTTATGCTCATCACTAGTACAGTCAGACAGATGTAAATACAACTCATATTTAGTTTTAGTGACGAAAGTGAGAGTCAATTAAAAGACTGAAAAAACTAATTGAATTCACAATTGAATTGACTATAAGTTTATACTTCAGACAGAAAATAGTTTTTCAGAAATCAAAATATTTTTATATTTATTCAAATAAAAGCATTTTTTGTAATCAATTGATATCTAAAGGATTGTTGACTCGAAGTGCGTATAAAATACCATAATTTGGTTGTATTTCTGTATTGTCTGTAAATCTGTGCAAATATTTGATAAATCAAACGAATGATTAGTTTTGCTGTCATTCAGACAAACAATAGGATTGGGTTTCAATCGCTTTAATGATTGGATACGATATATAAGAATAAAAGGCGTTTCGGCTCTCATTCGTCACTTGGATTCGTAGTGACTATCAGTCTATCAGTCAGTGATAGTCTATCAGTGATTAGTCGTCCGAACAATGTCTTCGTTCTGTGGGTTCAATACTTATACCAAAAATAGAAATAAAGACAATCTTATTGTCAATGATTATAACGATAAGTGTTTTGCTTTTGACAAACCCTTAGTCAGTCCGGTCGGCGACTCCTTGAGTACGTCCTCTTCGGTCGTATCGCTCAGTCCGTCCGAACCACAGCTCAGCCACACTGAGAGAACTCCTATCTTACGACATGTCAGGTCTGACCACAACTGTCCATAAATTGTCTCCAAATGTCTTAATTGAATTGTATAACTGTTCCAAACAGACTGCTCCGTCACCTGAGCTTCAATTCCAGTCCTGAGCGCCAGAACTCTAGTCCTCAAAGACAAGCAGATGTCAGAAATCTGACCACTTTTTCGGGTGTTTTTACACCGGTTTGTCTCTCAATGTTTAGTGCAATTCTGTTCTTACGAATCGGTTTGTATTATGCCTTCAATTCTTTGCTTTATTTAACTCTGAATTCATTTGAATGAGCATTGAATCGATTGTAGGCTTTATTGTCGGCAATTCCGGTGTATTATTCACTTTACTGGAGATCACATTAGCCTACAGTATATTGATATTCACTGTGCTATCCATTTGTGCAATCAGTACTAACGGTGCCATCGAAGGCGGCGGAGCCTATTGTAAGCCAATCCTTACTAAATCAATGACTCTTTTAATTCATTTTGTTTTGGACTCAAAAGTTATGATAAGCCGAGCTCTGGGCCCAGAATTCGGGGGAAGTATCGGAACCCTGTTCTTCATCGCAAACATATTTTCGAGCGCTCTATACATAACCGGTTGCGTCGAAGGCATTATCAATAACTTCGGGCCTTCGGGTAATCGACTCTTTGAGCAGTTGTCAACGTATTGACCAAAACATGTATTTCCCCCCAAAGGTGGTATCGCAGCCATTCTGCCGGCGGGTCAGTGGCATTCCGTGCTATACGGGTCAGTCCTGAACCTCTGCAATACACTCATCTGTTTGGTCGGCGCCTCTCTGTTCGCGAAGACAACTGTCATTATATTCGTGATCGTTATGATCAGCACTCTATCAGTGTTCGTCAGTTTGTTAGGACAGACCCAAATGAATGTGTCTGTGCCCGAAGAGAACGAATTCTACAGAAATCACTTCAATGCGAGTCTTGAGTTCACGAGTTTCGAGTGGAAGACATTCAAAGACAATCTCAATCGTATGACTCGAACCTCACTTCCAAACCAACTCTTTTCACAACTCTTTTCTATTTGAAGCCAATTTCGGTGTCGACTACACGACCAACGATGTGACCACTTTTGCCGTTGTGTTCGGCGTACTGTTCAGTGGTGTCACTGGTATTATGGCCGGGGCTAACATGTCAGGTGAACTCAAAGGTAATATTGAACTTAAGAACATGTATTCAAAATACACGTAAATTCAAATGTCATTGACGTCACAGACGCGGGGAAGTCCATACCTCGGGGAACGTTGGGTGCCGTCTGTTTCACTTTTGTCACTTACATAATCCTCATATTTCTATCGGCCTCTACCTGTCCCGGGTTGGTATCAATTATGTGAACTTATGCTTCAATCCATTTATATATGATTGCAAATCATGTCATTCCCCGCAGAGTGCTGTTGCAGAACAACTACCTGTATATGCAATACATCAACTTCTGGCCCCCTTTCGTGGCAATCGGCTTATTCGCGGCCACTCTGTCGGCCTCCCTGAGCAATCTGATCGGCGCCTCCCGAGTACTCGAAGCCGTTTCTAAAGACAATCTCTTCTGTTCACTCCTTAAGCCAATTAAGCGGTTCTCGCGTTCGGGTAATCCGATCGGCGCAGTGCTGGTCACGTGGTTTACCGTTCAGTGCATTATTCTGATAAACAAACTCAATCTTATCGCTCAAATCACTTCAGTCTTCTTCCTGTTGTCATACTTCGCAATAAACTTGGCCTGTCTTTCCCTAACCCTGACCTCTGCCCCCAATTTCAGGCCTTCCTTCAAATACTTTAGTGGAAAGACAACATCGATTGGAATGTTAGGCTGTATTGTAATGATGTTCGTAATTAACTCTCTTTACGCGGCCGTCACTATAATCATGTGTTTACTGCTCGTCATTGCACTCCACATCCGATCCCCTCCAGTGCGCTGGGGCTCCATTAGTCAGGCGTTGATCTTCCATCAGGTATTCCATTCAATGATTTCTCGGTTCAGTTTAGACATCATTTATCTGATTCATGTGCTCTATAGGTCCGCAAATATCTGCTACTACTGGACAGTAGGAAAGATCACGTGAAGTACTGGAGACCGCAATTCCTTTTGATGGCATCGAACCCCCGCTCGTGTCTGCCTTTAATCACTTTCGTTAATGACCTGAAAAAGAGCGGACTCTATATCATAGGCCACGTGAAGGTCGGGGGTATTGATCAGTTCGATACCGATCCGGTGCTCGAAGAGTATCCACTTTGGCTCAAACTGCTCGACAAACTCAAAGTCAAGGCCTTCGTTGAGGTGACCTTAGCTCCCACTGTGAGGGAAGGTATGCACCAATTGGCCCGAATTGCAGGTTTGGGTGCAATGAAGCCAAACACCATATTATTTGGTTTCTTTGACGACGAGATTCCGAATGACTTTTTCGAAAAGAATACCATTTATGACAACTTAAAGGACATATCATTGGGCGGAAACATATTTCTGTCACTCCGTGAAGACAATAAGCAGAGAGTCTTCACTGCAGAGGAATACGTCTCAATGATCTACGACTCGGTGTTCAGACTCCAGAAGAATGTCTGCATTGCCCGACACTTCCATTTGTTCGATAAGGTTTGCATTCAGTCAACGATTAATCAATTATTTACTCATTTAATGATTATTTTGCAAATCTATTGATTCAGTCGTCTATTGTTGCGCCCAAACCGAGCACCAGCTCATACATCGATGTCTGGCCCCTAAACTTTTTCTGTCCGCAAACATCGATCACTAATATAGACAATTGTTGGCTATTTCTGATGCAATTGGCCTGCATTCTGCATATGGTACCTGGGTGGAAAACATCGACTAAAGTGCGAATCTTTATGTGCGTCGACACCAAAATCAAAGACGTGGCTCTCCTGAGGCGACAGTGGGAACAGATTCTGCAAATGTTGAGAATCGACGCCACCATTCATGTGGTTATTTGGGATCACATAACCTCCCCATTAGACCAGTCCTTCCAGTCCTCCACTGTCATCAGTGTTGACGATCAAAGTCCGGACTCCAATACGAGTAACGGTCCGACTGTTGTGAACAATGAGAGTCCGCAACGATTTGTTCTGACGACTCATTACTTGCAAAGCGTGAATGTTATGATCCAAGAGCACAGTCACAACACATCCGTACTGTTCATGTATTTGCCGCCACCGCCGGCCAACTCACACGACTGGCTCTTATATCTGCAACGATTGGATGCGTTGACGACGAATCTGCCGCCGACTCTGTTAGTGCACGGCATAAATCCGGTCACTTCTACCACATTATAGAGAACTGAATAATATTTTTAAGAATTATATAAAATATTTTCTAAGACTGACTAAGAATTAAATATTTTCTCATATTTTATCTCGAATTAAGTTAATTAATAATATTCTGTATTTATATTATATTTATTTACTTTTTATGAAATAATTGTTTATTTTATTCTTATTTGTTATAAAAAATATATTAAACTATAAGTGCTGTGCAATCAGTGGCAAAATGTACGACACATTTATGTTACCTAAACTTCTGGTTCATTTCCTCATCACAATCAAAGGTCAATTAGGATTCTCTCTGTGATTAGTGAGTTATTGGTTGCGAATTCTGTTTGATGCCCGTCCAGTGCACACAGGCTTTTATTTATAGACATTTTATTTATTTAAATCAAAATCGAGTCAAATGAGCGAAACTATTGGCTCGAAAACACTTAGAACTAATCCGAGTCCAACATTAAAGCTCAGGTACATTAACAAAAAAGCACATTAATTGGGTTGGACAGGGAGTTAGTGCAAACATATCTCATTGTGCAGGAGCAGAATAAAAAGCATATCTGGCCAACTCATCTCAACTTTTTCATTGTTATTGACATAGCATTAAAAGATTGTCCGAACAAATCAAAGCAGATTTGAATTGCTTTCAATTAATTGGGTTTCAATATAAACAGCGAAGTATTGAAACACATTTTTTTCAGAATTTGTATGAATTCTCAGACTATATATAAGACTCAATAAGGTATATAAAACTCAATTGCAATATCACTTAGAATGGACTCAATATTGAAAACATATTAGCATTAGTTCATCGAAAATAATCTGTTTTCCGGAAATTTTCAAGAATTTATTCACTTCTGAGGACTGTTCAGGAGTCCGGGCTCTTCATTATTCTCGTTAAGTTTTGATGCAATTTTGGTTTATTAATACAAATGCTAAACGACTTGAATGATCTCAACTGTAAAGTGCTATACATTTACAGAATTTCATAATAAGTTACGTTTGACTCATATTAATAGTCAATTCGAAGAAATTCCTTACGTATTAGTAGTATTAGTTCGATATTTATTGCGCAGGGATCCCGATGCGGTACTATGCTAAATTAGGGATGTGCAAGGTCGGCCTAGTCAGGGGCGTATAGGGAGGGGTAAAATGGCGGACTTTTTGGGTACCTAGGGGGGTATTTGGGGGGATATTTTGAAAACAAGATGGCCGCCAAAATGGCCGGAAAATGGCGTTTAAAGTCGAAAATGGCCGATTTTGACCGAAT
>JAQIWA010002070.1:0-14782 GCA_034693305.1 Eueremaeus valkanovi
TGTGTTATTGCGGAGGACTGTTCGGGTTGTGGTTCGGCACTAATCTCAAAGAACTGGTCATTAATTTGTTTGAATACAAGTTATGGCACAGAGTTTGGTCTCAAATATCAAAATCATAAGAATATTCTTTATATTAAACTTTGTTATTATAATTGTCTATATTTATTGGTTTAATCACCAGAGGATGCAAATGATGTAGGTGCAATTCAATGTTGTGTTGTCCTTAATATTAAACTTTATTTTCAATATTTCGTAATTTGTTTGAAAACTATTCAATGCAATAAAATTGAGTTTTCACTCCAATTGTCGTCAAAAATACAGGAAAGGTATACATCAATTGTTGCTATGGTAACTAAATAGATATGCAAGGACATTGAGCTATAATTTTGGAATTTTAAAGAATATTTGTAATAAAGAATATATCATTTGATTTGTTAAACTTACTCTGAAGAGTCTGAGTCGCTATTGTGGTCATTGTTTTGGACAATGGATCAGTTGATTGGTTTGTATTGATAATGTCTTTGCGCACCCGTTATAACTGTATGCGTAATAATATGTGAAAATTATTTTTAAATTAATTAAAAATTAGTTTAAACTCATTATATTTCGCCACATATTTGATATCAATATTTTTTTCACCTTGCTATATATAACAACTGAACTGGCGCACTTCGTATAGACTTCCTAAAATGCCGTAAATTATTTCATTAAACTGAGGAATTGAATCGAAATAAATGCTATTGATATCAAATGTTGTTATATTTATATTTTTCACCTTGCTATATATTGACTGAAATAAAAATATTTGAAAATTTTTATACAATTATTACATCATATTTAGCACATATTTCAAACCTATTATGCACTCAATTGGAAACAGATATGAATTGAATTATTTTTGAGACATATTTTATTCTGTGTTTAACATCGATTAAAAATGTGCACTGAATATAGTTTAAGACTTTGAGACTAATCGAATAACTTGGAAAGACTTTTTGAATGTGCAGGGTAACAAGAAAGCATCATTCAGTATGAACATGAACTCCGCGCACAGTTTAGAAACATTCAATTGATTCGGATATTTATATTTCATATAAAAGTATTTGAATATAAAGTAATGAATGATAAGAATTAAAGCGATTATTAGATACATATAATCGGAGTCATAATCATAACCAGGTCTTCTGTTGAATATCTTGTCTCTGAAGGTCTTAATCCTCGCATAATCTTGTCTTCTTCTCAGTGCCGCCCGTTTGCTATGCATTCCTCTTCAGTTCAAAGCTTATGACTAATAAGAATATTCTGTTTATTAAAGACTAATCGCTTCCACTGTTTAGACACACATTCTGTGCGAAACTTCTGCTCAAAACTCAAATAACATATCAATACTTCACTGAATGACTACGAGTTCTATCAATACTGTTGTTATTCTATAGCAAACTATCGCTTATTTTTAGACTTCATTTCAAACTAATAATAAAATTTGAATTATTCTTAAAATATCTGTTGTGATCAGCAAAGGGGCAGAACTGGGGCTGAATTGCATTGAATCAAAAAAAATTTCTGATCTATAATAATATTGATATTTTCATAAACAGCTGTGTTGGCTACAATGAGGGTAAGAATGGAGTCATTCGGGTTATACTCAATGTTTGCGCAAATTCTTGTAGAATTTTATTATACATATCTCAAACCCCTACTCATAAGCATAACTGTCCACAACTCTGCTAATAATTATGAGCTATTTATAGATGAAATGAATGACGAAATTCTGATGTCGTGTCTAAGAACTAATTAAGCGTAGATGATATTAGACTGAAATAGAAATAATTTTATTTCTCCCCCCTGTTTACCCCTCCCTTGCAAATCATTAGTAGATATTTTAAGATTTTTCTCTCAAAATTTCAAAATTAGATTAAATAAAAATAAGAAATATTTTACTATAAAATCACAAATGTATTGACAGAACTCATATACAGCGCAAACAATAGAAAATAATGTGATGTGAGGACAGGCACGAAAGGACAGGCCTTATCTAATAACAATGCAAGCAATCATTGAATGCATGCAAACATTGAACTCAAATTCAATAGACATTTAAAGAACAAAAAATAAATACAATCAATAAGTTTTCAGAAATATTTGTATATTTTATTATAAGAAAAAAAATTATAGAAAACTTGAAATCAATAGAAAACTAATTATTATTTTGTTTTGCATTAATCGTATAAAACAATTGAATATGAATTGAAATACAATTTCAGTGCAATGTATGACAACTTGTATTCCACTTCTGTTTGATTGCTATTCAATAAAATGTGAATTCATTTCCAAAACTAAATCTGAACTCTAATTAATTTTCATTTTTATATAAATTCTATTCATTTACTAATTTTTAATAACAAAATAATATCAAAAACACAATTAACTGACACTACATCTGATATTTATTCAATCATTGATTTGTGCTTTCATTACAAACTCTCTGTTAGTAAATAATTTGTTCATTTCTCTAATTATGTACAATTAGTTCATTCAATAAATCATTACTATTTTCACCTGTCTCACTCTAGATTTTTCATCATGCTATATTTGTCGGATCCAAACACTCTGCTATATAATAGCTATAGAGGCTATCGTTTATGTTCTCTGAAAATGAAATCCGATCGCAGCTCTGGTATATAGAGTGCGCAAGATCAGTTGATTTACAACTTGATGAACAAATTATTTACTAACAGAGAGTTTGTTTCAAATGAAAGCACAAATCAATGATTGAATAAATAGAAGGTGAATAAACTATGTATGAGGAGTAGTTTTGTCAGTTTTATAGTATTCAGTTTAGTAGAGCATTCAAACAAGTAATTGAACAAAAACTAAGCTCGTGCACTCGATTCGGAAAGAAAAGCATAACTTGCATAAGCAAATACAAGTTTATATATCAGAGCTGCGATGGCCCGCAATGGCTAAAATTGTTTGACCAATTAACACAAGTTACGGCAAGTTAATGAATCGGAAACAGAAGCATAACTTGTATTTGCTTATGCAAGTTATGCTTTTGCTTCCGATACGTGCGCGAGCTTCAATGACTAAAATTTTTTCCCATTTGTTTTGTCCAATACGAAACAGAAAATGTAGATGCGGATATGAAACGAATTCAAGTTAAATTGATTTTATATTTGATAATAAAAAATAAAATATTAATATAGGCTTTGTTTGTTATTTAAAACAAATAAAATACATTATAAAATTGTTAGCTATGAATTTGTCCAGTTTTCCATAAACCAAACCCCTTTCTGGTTCTTTTCTGGTTCGTATATAAATTTTTCCGGTATTGGCCTGAATGGCAATAAATCCGAGAAATTTCTAAATTCATTGGCATTGTATACGTAAAGGTGGAATCTCGTGTTTATTTTTAAATTTATTTCACATTATTAGTATAGAACTATTGTTTCTTGAACATGAATAGAAAAGGAATAAAATAATTTAATATACTTTAAAACAGGGGATAGAAACCAAACATAGAAACCAATGTTTTCTGGTTTGCATTGTTAGCTATGAATTGTGCAAACCACACTGAATTAAAACCGAACCATTTGTCCAGTTTTTTGAGTTTAATAAGAGTTTATTAAAATTTTTTTGTGAGTTTAAAAAGCCGCCGTTCCAGAATTTTAAGATGCCAAGAGAAAATTGCGTGAATGACTGACATCCCGGCAACATTTTTCCCAATTCAAGAATTATTGTTTTTAATTCTGTTTAGCTACAAATTTAATTATTCAGATTCACACAAAATAATTTAACCACAGAATTGCAAATTAATTCTAAATTTCAAATGGGAAAAAAATTTATTAATTTTAGGAATTATCGCCATGAATTTAGTGCAGCAGAAAATCTCATTATTAATAAATTAGAAAACAATTTAATTTGTGCATGAAATCAATCAGGGCCGTATACAATAAGCGTTATTTGAAAATCGGCAGAGCATCGTCTAGTGGATAGACCGCATTACCTATAGTATTGAATGGAAAAAAATTTATTAAACAAAAAACTGGACAAATGGTTCTGTTTTAATTCAGTGTGGTTAAACCATTTGCCAAACTATCAGACCTGACAATACAGGGGACGCTCAATACTGATTCCAACCCACGGTGAGTGCCAGCATCACTTTCATTGTGTTCACACGATTCTAAGAAACAGATCTCAGTCAGTTGTTTTGGATTTAATCAAAAATTAATAGTCCGAAAATTAATAGAATTGTTTGCCTGAGGGCCTGAGGGACATTGAAGGCCTGAGAGAGTTGGTTACAAACACCTGATTTGGGATGAGTATAGGTCCGGACGATCAGTGATTTCACAAAACTTCGGTTAACATGAGATTGAGAACAGAATTGAATTAAACTGAAACACTTCGCCCCTAATATTCAAGCTATTACTGGCTTAAACTTGAAAACACTATTTAATAAATTCATTCGAATCACTCGAAAATCAGCAGAATTCCTAAATTCAACAACTGCCTGTCATCCATGGCTTGTTAGGTCATCCCTCCAAGAATTTTGACAGGCACCCTCCAAGAATTTTCAAATGAAAATTTATTAAATTCAAGAATTATTGTTGTGAATTATGTGTAGCTATAAATTTCATTATTAATAAACTAGGAAACATTTTAATTTGTGCAAGAAATTTATTGGGGCTTCGTATACAAAAAGCGATTCGTACTAAAAGTAAACACGTTCAACGTTGACAAAAGTTATTCGAGTTTTATTAACGGTACTTAGTTATTTCCATGGCTGTATATTAGTTACTAGAATATGCTAGTTAAATTCATTTTCATATTCATGTACATTTTTTTCACACTTCGCCTGTTCAATATTTTAACTAGTAGCAAAATTGAGTCTGAGCAAGTTTGTTGATATTGCTCAGAGTTGACTCCCGTTTCTCTCAATACAAATTTTCTTTTAGTATATTTTCTCCTGGTTTATATAATAATCGTGTTGTGAATTCTGTGTGGGTAAAATTTCATTATTAATAGGCTATATTTTTTCCTAAATTTCCTTGTAGTTTTGCCCTTCATTAAATGTAAGGATTAGAAATATCGTTTATTGTATACGGCCCTGATTGATTTCATGCACAAATTAAATTGTTTTCAAATTTATTAATAATGAGATTTTCTGCTGTCCTAAATTCATGGCGATAATTCCTAAATTTAATAAATTTTTGTCCCATTTGAAATTTAGAATTAATGTGCAATTTATGAGAATGAAAGTGAAGGATTAAATTTTCATTCACACCTCTACTACTGAAGACACACCAAAGTAATCATCACTGGGAAAAAATATACTCTGGGCAAGTATTTCAGATTTTTTCATAAATTTTCTAGTTCACCATTATCAGAGCCGATAAAGGCCAAACTTGCCCAGAGTACTTGCCAAACGTGCTGTGTTAATTAAGTTCCATAAATAAAACTCGAATAACTTCGAATAAAACTCGGTTCCTTGGGTTTGGAGTCTAATTGGGTTTGGGTTGGGTTTGGAAACACTATTTTTCTAAAACAGGCACTACGTTTTTGAATGCTCAGATGCAGATGAATTCTGCTGCACTAAATTATGCAATATGTAAAATGTGTGAATTATACTGGTATTGTTACTTATATGCCTAAAAACAGTACATTTAATAGATTTATATTGAAGATACTTTTAAAAACTGTTTGTTTTACCCCTTTTCAACAAACTTTCGGTTTAGTTCATAATATTTTTAAATATTCAAAGAATTTTTATATAAAATTATAGAAATATTCCAGTTTTTAAGTAGATGGCGCCATTAAATAGGTCATAACTTACGGTAGATTTACCAAACTACTGGTAAATTTACCGTAACTTACCGTAAATTTACAACTTTTACATCGTTACACACAACCTAAAGTATTGAATTGGATTTTTGTATATATGTGTAGAAAAAACCATCAATTCTTTCGTTACAGTTTGCGAAAAAAATTAAACAAACTTTTTGTCACTTATTTCCAATTCATTGCATAGAAATATAATATTATTTTTTGTTTTCTTTAATTTATTTATATTAAAATTTAGTTTTTATTTAATTATTAATTGAGAAAAATTAAAAATTATTTGAATTTAATTTAATTATTGATTAAATTCCGGTGAAATATATGGGGAATACTGTTTGTGTGCAACCAATTGCGTCAACCAATCAAATGCATAGAAAAATAGAGAATCAAAGACTGAATCGAACGAAAAATCGAATGAAACAAATAATTGTAAATAAAAGTCAATTCAAGTATTTGTTTACAAAATTGTGTTTTGTTTTGAGTTATTGTTTGCAAATAATAGTTAAGAATATAATCGAAATTGTGTTCAATAAGCGATTGATTTGTATATAATCTGAAACTATTGCTAAAAATTATGTTTTCATAGAATAACTAATATTTGATATAATTTTCTGTTTTATTATTAAATACTTGTCTTCTTTGCGAATAAAATGCATAAAAATTTATATTCGCTTCGATTCAAATACACGACTATTCTGTTGAACAGTATTTCTATTATTTGTTTAATTATGTAATTCAGTATTGAATTATTTATCGATTTTTTTGCTTTTGTATAAAATAGAAAAAAATATTTAATTCAAATCTTATTCTTGTAATACATTTATTGACTGAAATAAAAATTTTTGAAAATTTTGATACAATTATTAAAACATATTTAGCACTCATTTCACACCAATTATGCACTCAATTGGAAACAGATATGAATTGAATTATTTTTTAAACATTTTATTCTGTGCTTAACATCGATTAAAAATGTGCACTGAATATAGTTTAAGACTTATCTAATAACTTGAAAAAACTTTTTGAATGTGCTGGGTAACAAGAAAGCATCATTCAGCATCATCATACTAATAAGAATATTCTGTTTATTAAAGACTAATCGCTTCCACTGTTTAGACACACATTCTGTGCGAAACTTCTGCTCAAAACTCAAATAACTTATCAATACTTCACTGAATGACTACGAGTTCTATCAATACTGTTGTTATTCTATAGCAAACTATCGCTTATTTTTAATTTCATTGCAAACTAATAATAAAATTTGAATTATTCTTAAAATATCTGTTAGTATCAGCAAAGGGGCAGAACTGGAGCTGAATTGTATAGAATCAAAAAAAAAATTCTAGCCATCAATGTAAGTATCGAACGTAACGTGAAATAATTGAACCATCCAAACGTGTTGACAGAAGAGACTGCTCACAGATACGGCTTCCAACGGAGTCGACCACACAGAAATGAAATTATTTTCATTTCAGTCTAATATCATCTACGCTTAATTAGTTCTTAGACACGACATCAGAATTTCGTCATTCATTACATCTATAAATAGCTCATAATTATTAGCAGAGTTGCGGAAAGTTATGCTATGAGTAGGGGATTGGGATATGAATTATAAATTCTACAAAAATTTGAGCAAACATTGAGTATAAGCCGAATGACTCCATTCTTACCCTGATTGTCCCCGACACTGCTGTTTATGAAAATATCAATATTATTATAGATCAGAAATGTGGACAGCTGGAAATGTTAACGGATGGCTATGGATTAAATTTTCATTTACTACTGAAGACACGAAAGTATGTACAAATGTACCAGTGGTACAAATTTGGTAAAATGTTGGGGACGTTCTCACTAATGATTACTGAAGACACATGGTCGATATCCTTTTTTTGAATTTCAAAAGTTTTTGAATCACGTTTTCTGTTGCCTGTGATTTTATTCATATTCTGTAGCCTGATTCAAAAACTTTTGAAATTCAAAAAAAATTTATTAAATTTAGGAATTATTGCAATGAATTTAGTGCAGCAGAAAATGTCATTATTATTAAATAAGAAAACAATTTAATTTGTGCACGAAATCAATCAGGGCCGTATACAATAAGCGATATTTCTAAAAAGGATTCAAATTTCATAAAAATAATTTGAGGCCAGTATTATGAGGCCAGTACTTTTAATGAGCCTTGTTATTTAATAACAGAATAGTAAAGGATAGAATAGGATAGTATACGGACCTGCACAGATGTTGGGCACCACTATTCAAATTTTGAAAATGTGGCCGAACATGATTTTACTTCACCATAAAAGCTATTTATTTTTGAATATTTTAATTGAATCCTGATAAAATGAAAATAAATCTTTGTTATTAATAGAAAAAATAATTTTAAAATAAAACAGATATAAATGTATCAAACGATGGAAGCGAATCATTTTCATATTGATATCATATGAATCATACGAATCATATTGACGCGTATTTGGAATAAAAACCTACTATTTATTTTTTAACATTTTGCGCGAACTCTGTTATAATCGAGCTAATTCTTTGCTATTAATTGAAGAGCACATTTTAAACCAGATATAATACTCAGTGATTCGCGTGCAGATGAATCTCTTCTCTCATATATGAGGATTATGAGTATACGTGAGTATAAATAGGTCCTGCCACTTGCAGCGTGTTCCGAAAACTGGTTACTTGTAAACCGGTTACTCGGAAAAATTCATAAACGCACCAGGAAAGAACCAAAAAGGGGTTGTTTGCACAATTCATAGATAACAATTTTATAAAGTATTTTATTTGTGTTAAATATCAAACAAAGCCTATATTAATATCTTATTTTTTATTATCAATTAGAAAATCAATTTAATTTGAATTCGTTACATATCCGCATCTACATTTTTTGGTTCATATTGGACAAATTGTAAAAAATTTTAATAATGGTAAACATAGAAACCAATGTTAAATTGCATTATATGGCAGGTAAGTAATTTTCGTCTGTAATTTATAAAGTTGCCGGAACCACTATTATTTACACCTATCAATAGCTAACAATCCAAACCAGGATTTGTAAATTAGAATACCTTCCTCAACAGGGATTTCGGAATAATCCGGATGTCACACAGCACCTCTAGCTGGTCAAAATAGCTACTCTTTTGTATACACTTTGAGCTTTCAGGTGCCAGAGGTGCGTCAAATTTCTATTCTTCCGAAAGTTTCGAAGTTATCATTCGCACCTCTAGTACTGAAATTCTGTGGTTAAATTATTCCATCGGGATAAACATCCAGTTGTGGGACAACATTTCAAAAGTAGCTATATTAAATCAGCATATATTCAATGTGAAATCCGAAGGAACTCGATTACTTATTGAAATTAAATCGAATGAGTCCATTGTTAATGCAAAATTAAAATATCTCGATAACTTTGACAAGATATTAGGGGAAAAAATAAATTTATTAAGAAGAGAAAACCTATTAGGATTTTTCAAATTGATTAGTGGAGGACTACAACAAAATGGCCCATGGCACAATAGCATTTCAGGTCGCATTTCATATTTATATAGTGAGAGGAAAATGTGTCCTATGGTTCATAACAAGAATATATTAGAGGCATAATTAGACTCTTAATAAAGAAATAAATGTTGTGATAAAGTTTAAGGATAAGTCATAGAAATAAATCAACTCTGAACTTGTTTTGCGCTTCCCGTCTGCAAAAAACAGGTATTCATAATTCCTAGAATATATTGTTAAAATAATGTTAACAAAACTTTATGGTCGCGCCCTGGACAAGACCCCGTCTGCAAAATTTAATTTGAGATGAATACTTTTGGGAGTAATTTTAAGAATGAAATGTTTAGTTTCTTAAAATCTGCCATAGCTTTCTACCAGGGTGATTTATTTTTGTAGAATGCAGGTTTATTTTTGCAGAATTTAGACGAAGATATTCTTTCTTGTTATGAACCATAGGACACATTTTTCTTTCAATATATAAATATGAAATGCCACCTGAACTGCTATTGTGCCACTGGTCAACATTTTTGTTTATTTTTGCATTAATTGCTTAACAGTCAGCACCAAAAAGTATAACCGCTGTAGAGTGAAGTGTTTAAATTGAAATTGTTTCATCATTGCTAAAGTATATCACAGAATATCTTCAGTTTTAGATGGAAAATTACGAAAATTAATATACTACATAGATTATTGCATTCATTGCGGAGGCCATTATATTTCAAAACCCCTGTTAACCCCTCCCTTGCAAATCATTAGTAGATATTTTAAGATTTTTTTCTCAAAATTTCATAATTAGATTGAATAAAAATAAGAAATATTTTACTATAAAATAACAAATGTATTTATAGAACTCATATTCTATCCAAAGAAAAATGTGTCCTATGGTTCATAACAAGAAAGAATATCTTCGTCTAAATTCTGCAAAAATAAACCTGCATTATCTTCTACAAAAATAAATCACCCTGGTAGAAAGCTATGGCAGATTTTAAGAAAGTAAACAGTTCATTCTTAAAATTACTCCCAAAAGTATTCATCTTAAGTGTGATGTGAGGAGAGGCACGAAAGGACAGGCCTTATCTAATAAAAAGTCTATACGTTATCAAAAATGAGAAGAAAAGTATTGAATGCATGCAAACATTGAACTCAAATACAATAGACATTTACTGTAAATAACAAACAAAAAGACAATCAATAGGTTTTCAAAAATATTTGTATATTTTATTATAAAACAAGACTGATAGCAATATTACGTTAACTCCGCTCTATAGAATTTTGAGTGATACAGATTTACAATTTGAGCTACCAAGCATAGTTTGTGTTTACAACATAACGGTCATTTTCATAATCTTAAATCCACGGAGCCTTTCTCAGCCATTTCCTTGCCTTTCTCAACCATTTCACTGCCTCAGCCATTTCCCTGTCTTGCAGCCATTTCCCTGCCCTTTTCACCAATTTCCTAGCATTTTTCAACCAATTCCCTGCTTTTTCATCCATTTTCTAGTCTTTCCAGCCATTTCCCTGCCTTTTTCAGCAATTTCCTAGCATTTTTCAGCTAATTCCCTGCTTTATCAACCATTTCCCTGCCTTTTTCAGACATTTCCCTGCCTTTTTCAGCAATTTCCTAGCTTTTTCCAGCTAATTCCCTGCTTTATCAGCCATTTCTTTGCATTTTTCAGCCATTTCCCTGCCTTTTTCAGCCATTTTCTAGCTTTTTCAGTTTTCCCTGCCTTTTTCAGCAATTTCTTTGCATTTTTCAGCCATTTCCCTGCCTTTTTGAGCCATTTTCTAGCCTTTTCAGCAATTTCCTAGCATTTTTCAGCTAATTCCTTGCTTTATCAGCCATTTTCTAGCATTTTTCAGCCAAGTCCCTGTTTTTTCAGCCATTTTCTAGCTTTTTCAGTTTTCCCTGCCTTTTTCAGCAATTTCCTAGTATTTTTCAGCAAATTCCCTGCTTTTTGAGCCATTTTCTAGCCTTTTCAGCAATTTCCTAGCATTTTTCAGCTAATTCCTTGCTTTATCAGCAATTTCCTAGCATTTTTCAGCCAAGTCCCTGTTTTTTCAGCCATTTTCTAACCTTTTCAGCCATTTCCCTGCCTTTTTCAGCATTTTTCTAGCATTTTCAGCCAATTCCCTGCTTTTTCAGCCATTTTCTAGCCTTTTCAGCAATTTCCTAGCATTTTTCAGCCAAGTCCCTGTTTTTTCAGCCATTTTCTAGCCTTTTCAGCCATTTCCCTGCCTTTTTCAGCAATTTTCTAGCATTTTCAGCCATTTCCCTGCTTTTAAGCCATTTTCCTCCCTTTTTCAGCCTTTTCCTAGCCTTATCCGTTGTCAATAAAGGACTTTGAAGCCTAGCCTACCCTTAACTATTAAGGAGGCATTGGTCGGAGGACCACCTTCCCCCCCGGGGGACGGTTTTGTTAACAATTCGGGTACGATTTTAATAAAATCATGTTATAAGCCGGAAGTTATATTTATAAAATGATATTTATATGCTATTTTAGATGTCTAGTTACCATTTGAAAAACCACTATACAATGCACACACGAACTTAACTGAGGCGCACTTACACAATATTGCAGCGATATTGACGGGTTGTGGGCCGCGGCTAGTCCTCCTCGGGCTCGGGGCCGAAGTGCCCGCGGACATTGCCGCACTGTGCCACATGCTCGCGTGATGGCGGGCACATAATCATTGGGGTTTGACAAATTAAAGACGTCTATACGGAACTTATTATCTGGCTAGATTAACGTCGGGGCAAGGCTCTGAGCCAAGAATATTTAGACACTGACCAGGAGAGGGCGGCCGCACGTCGCACACGAGGGCCGAAAGTAAGGTTAAGGCCGTTCGGCCGCAAGAGCTCGCTAGGCCGAGGTCACTGCAGACCCGGCCGTCCTAATTCGCTGGCTACGGGGAGGGGCTAGGGGTGAAACTTATATGATTAGGTCTCAGTTAGGGGTACAACTACATTGAGCGGTCGGGCACTAGGCCCTCATCCAGGGGTTAAGCTAGGAATAAATATAATTAGATAATAGAAGACATTTTACCTTTAAGTAAAACCCAGTTTATTGAAGAAAACCAAAAAAACCAATACAATGGTATAGTAGAGTAGAGAACAAATTAGACATAATTAAACTTATGTTATAAGACACTTAAACAAAGAGATGATTGAGACGGGAGACGTGAAGAGAGCGTCCAGTCGATGCGAAGGCCACAACCAGAATGAACCTAAAACCATCGACTTCTCGCTCTCGAGTCTGTGTTGAGACTGGTAATACGCATGTGTTGAGTCCATCCCGTAAGGGTTGGGTTACAAGCCATTCGTTGTCTTTAGTAAAGAATGTAGTCGTCCTATCGACGACGTATTCATGTCCACCACCAAAGTCCATATCCACCGCCACATTCCATATCCATAGCCACAGTTGAGAAACACCTTAACCACAAAATCGAACCTATAGATAAAGAAGCAAAGCACTGAACACGTGCACACCTAGTGCTCAATTTCAATGCCATCTAACACAAAGAACGTGGTTATTCCCGCCCCTACCCAATAGAACGATAGGACGACTACATTCTTTACTAAAGACAACGAATATTCGTGACAATATTACAAACAATGCTCGTGAGTGAGTAATATATGCAAATGTAATATTGTGTATGCACTCACTGTCGCAAACACACCCACACACCGCACAAATACTTACGCAGAAGCTGCACCTAAGCATAGACAGAAGTATATTAAATTTCATAAAATCTGATACAAACGTCTGAATATCTATCATGATTTTTGTTAACAATTCGGGTACGATTTTAATAAAATCATGTTATAAGCCGGAAGTTATATTTATAAAATGATATTTATATGCTATTTTAGATGTCTAGTTACCATTTGAAAAACAACTATACAATGCACACACGAACTTAACTGAGGCACACTAACATTACTCACTCACGAGCATTGTTTGTAATATTGTGCATGCATATGTAATATTGTGTATGCACTCACTTTCGCAAACACACGCACACACCGCACAAATACTGATATAATCGCATAATAACAGTCTAGAAGTTTCGCTTTTCACTTCAATGAAAAGAACCCTGAAATGAGAAGTTGTTATCAATACATTACATGATTTCACTTGTAAGCGTCTGTTTGACTGAGTCTGATGACTTAGTGTGTCCGTGTAGTGCCGCCGGAACAAGAAAGCCTTAAAAATCATCTAGTTATTTCGCATACAATTACATAATCGCATGATAACAGTCTAGGAGTTTTTCACTTCAATGAAAAGAACCCTGAAATGAGTTGTAAAGTTATTAAATTATTAAAGATTGATACAGAAGAAACTTCATTTCAGAACATCAATAATTCTATTCCGTTCTGCCCTTATTGTTAACTCTTTAAATACTATGGTAAGCATGACGCAAAGCAAAGAAAGTTATATACTGCTTGCGTAAGTGCGTGCTTTGCAAGTGAAATCTATAAAATTATTCTCTTCTCTGCACGGTTCAGTCCCAATTTGCAAAAACTGACGTTCAGTTCTCGAGGGTTGCCTGGAATTTAGAATAGGGCAGTTCTGCACGAGACCCTTGCTTCTCGCAACTCCACTCCACACAACACTCAACGCTGTCTTTCTCCTTAAGCTATGTCCCTGCTAGGTAACGGCGAACACGCTACCCGTAGACACACGCACGCATACAGGTGTGAATGAGTTTTTCGAGGCGAACCAGAAAATTCAGTATTGCAACAGGTCAGAGCACAACCACGTCGGAACACTCTCCATCGCCCAGAGTAGTTAGCCTTTAAGAGATCGACTAGATCTCCCCGAGCGCATAGCCTTTCCGAGAGCCTAGCTCTCCACGAGAACAGCTTTTCGGAGCACATAGCTCTCCCCGAGCGTATAGCCCTTCTTAGCACATAGCTCTCCCCAATCTTGAGCTATTTTTACCACTTCATGATAATTAGATCGATTGTTAAAAATTTAAAGGTATTTTTACCATTTGATGATAATTGGATCAATTGTTAACAATCTTAAGCTATTTTTACCATTTGAGGATAATTGGATCAATTGTTAACAATCTTAAGCTATTTTTACCTCTTCATGATAATTGGATTAATTGTTAAAAATTTAAAGGTATTTTTACGATTTGATGATAATTGTATGAATTGTTTACAATCTTAAGCTTTTTTACCACTTAATGATAATTGGATTAATTGTTGAAAATTTAAAGGTATTTTTACCATTTGATGATAATTGGATCAATTGTCAACAATCTTAAGCTATTTTTACCATTTAATGTGTGACGGCCAGACTCGGATCAGTTGTGGTGACCTTCAAGTCAGGTCGTGGAAGAGTGTGGATCTTGTCAAGTATTTCCAAGTCACGCCAATATTAAGGCCAGAACACTCAGGTCAGCTTCGGGTACCGTCGGGAGGTACTGGTCA
>JAQIWA010002071.1:0-14773 GCA_034693305.1 Eueremaeus valkanovi
AATAATTATTATTTATACTGTATTTTAGTCTACTGTACAGACAAAGTCAAAAATGTGTATTCAAACTGAGTGAGGAATAAACTTTTAACACTAGAGTTGAGATTAAGATACTTTGTGATCAATAAACTTTTGGTTGAGAATAATAATTATTAAACTTTTATTCAAACAATTATTTATAAGTCAGCCATAAGTGATAACCAGAATCATTGCCCCAAGCTCATTAAGTTCACTAAAATAATATGCAGATTAAGTGGATAAGAGAGCAATAGATAAGCCGATACTTTTAATATGAATTTCACGAGACCTGAATGTACCAGGTCACTGTACCAGAATCCCAAACTCTCTCCCATTATATCAATCAGTATGGAAACTGGTTCTAATGTTAAAGTATACAGGGGAGCCTAAGCCAACAGCACTGCCACACAATACAGTATTGTATTGTATACTGACTCGTGAGTATAGGAAATGTGATCAACTAAATCGGAAATTAATTTTATATAATTAGCCAAAACAATGACTTTTTTCTGTAAAAAAAATCAATTTTAAGCATAGTTTAAGTTTAATGAACTGATTCGGACAAACCATTGAAGAATAAAATGGAATTTTACTCAACTACCCAACAATTGCAGGTCTTTGATAAATAAGCCTACTTTCCAACCCTACTTACTCGGAAAGACTGACTTAATTAAAATAATTATAACTAATTTTGCGATAAGTTATCGTCAGATTGTTGTCAACACATGTCTGATAAATGAGTTAACACTAAAAAGAGTTAACATTAATATACAGTAATATAATATAATAATAAGATTTGATTTTAATTTAGTTTAAAATATTTATTCAATTTATTAATATTACACAACGTATTGATTGTCAAACATTATTATAGATATTATATATACTGTATATATATTTGCATTCATTTGATTACTATTTCTGTTTCGTTGCTATAATTTGTGGCACAAAAAGAATTTTAAAACATTTGTACAAAAAATAAATACAATTTAATTAATAATTATGTGAATCCATATATAGATAGACTAATCAATCAAAAGCTCATTTGTATTGAGAATCAGATCTGAAATATTATATATAATAATTACTAATTAGAGTCGAATCCAAATAATTAATTAATTAATTAGTTTGAATGCATTTGTGTTCAGAGGCTTTGAATCGATTATAAAGTTGGCACTGATTACACATTTTCTATAATAATAGCTATAAAATAGACTTATTTTACAGAAGAAGAGAAAACTATTTAATGGCACTAAAGATGAAAATCAAATTCAAATAAATTAATGCATTAATGCATACATTCATACATATAATCACTTTTAAAAAATAAGTAGATTTTCGTTTGTAATTCAATGGCTATTATAATGCAATCAATAATTAAAACAATTATTTAAAGAAATGATTGAAAGTATTACTCGTTTTCTCTAAAAAAATTCAAATATAAAAATATATACCGTTTCTGAAAAAATCAAAGTCTATGTCATTTTATGAATTAAATTAATGATAGTTTAAATGAAATGTTTGTCGAATAATATGAATAATATATATATAAATAATTTACACAAAACTTAATGAAAGACTAGTTATTATATGAAATAAAATATAAAACAATAATCACTGAAAAGACGGGTTCGTTCAGACCGGCTGTAGTGGTCACTGACCACTGGTCAGACGTCTGTATTTACAGATAACATATCGTTTACCGAATATGATTTCGTCGGCGAAAAAGTGGTCCAACTCTTCGTTTTGGCGGTCGGGTCATGTCTTTTGGCTTTCCGTTTGGCACTGATGTGATCCATACTTAAGCCCTTTTGGAGACCGATTCGTGACTTTTGCGCACAATTATCGAGAGTTGAATAGAGTGGAGACAACACCCGATTCTCCTCGTAGTCCATGTGTTCGTCCGTCACTTCTGGACTCTCACGTCTGGCACTATCTCCAGTTCCACTATCTTTAGCACTGGAACCGGAGTTCAAAGACAATGTCTCGTCAGAAGTGATTTGTAGGAACACATTGGGTGTCATGTCTTTGTCGATAACATTCCTGTGCTTAACAGTTAGACCGTTCACTGAATCGAATTCTTCACTATTGGTCTCATCGGTGTTGGCCTGACTGTAGTCGTCGTTACGCTTTCGGGTCTTATATATGATTATAACCCAAACGAATGAAGTGAAGACAATGCAAGTGAAGACTGCGATCACAATAATGCCAATCGTTTTGCCCTCCTCTGAGAAAAGGGAGTTCAGTGTAAACCCATCTTCAGGTTTGACACTATTCTCGTTCGTATTAGTCGAAGGAATTATATCCAAAAACGTCGAGTCCTTAGCGGTGCCCAAAATGTTGGACATTTCGCACGAGTAGTCGCCTTCATCTGAAGGCTTTGTCTTCACTATAATCAACAGTTGATTGTCTGCAGTGAAAAAGTGCCGCTCAGTGGCTATGATCGGACCGCCATCTTTGGTCCAGGAGAGGGTCGGCTTAGGACTGCCCGAAGCCATGCACTCAATGACTGCCGTTTCGCCTCCAATGGCCTCCTTATCACTCATCGGTCGCACAAATGTCGGCACTTCTAATACGTTGAGGTAAGCGCTGGCAGTTTGAGCGCCGGCATCATTGGTGGCCGTACATGTGTAGAGACCCATATCCGAGACCTTGACTTCGACTATGAAGAAGACATCGTCGGCGGGCATGACATGCATTCTGCGCTCCATAGCCGCCGGGAAGTTGTCTCCGCCGTCCTTCTGCCACGAGATCTCTGGCATCGGCTGACCTCTGGCCGCACACTCCAAACGAGCAGTATTTCCCACTTTGACGGTCACATTGGATGGGGTTTTAGTGAAGACCGGCATTACGTGAACATTGATCCGAATCTTATGCGTATAGACAGTCCCGAAGTTATTGGAAGCAATGCATTGATACCGACCCTCGTCTTCGTCCTCGATGTCCGTCAGGTGCAAATTACCCGTATATTCGGTTACGTTTCCATTGCGGACATTACCGAACGTTTCAAACGATAGGTTTCCAACCGAAGAGTTCATAATCTGATTGTCTTTCCGCCACTGGAACTGCATTCGGGTCGCACTACTGGAGGCGGCTCTGCACGAGAGGGTCATATTATCGCCTTTGAGTGCAGTCAACGGCTTATCGCCCAATAGTCTGAAGTCATCGATCAGATAAGGCTTGAGATAGTCCTGACATATGAACTCTTCGGGGTTGGCCTCTAGGATCGGCTCATTGACCAGTCGTTCCGGATGTTTGCATTTGGCCTCACTTGCGGTCAGGTGTTTGTGATTTGAACTCTTGAGCCAAAGCGGAAGCCATTTGAGAGTACAGTCGCACAAGAGGTCAGTTGTGTTGAGACGTAGTTCTTGTAGTCGAGTGAACCACGAGAACGACTGGTCCTGAATGGAGGCAATCGGGTTATCGCTCAGATCGAGGACTTCCAGATTCGTGAGTCCACTGAAGGCGCGCTTCGAAATCGATTTTATGAAATTGAAGGCCAGACCCAAGTTCTTGAGCCGATCCAAACCCACGAACGAACCGCTCGAATCTTCTATAGTCCACGAAATCTCGTTGTGATTCAGTTCCAACACTTCCAGTGCAGACAACGATCGAAAGGCCGAGTCGTCGATAAAGGAAATGGCGTTATAGTCGAGTGTCAGGTATTGTAATGAATGCAAACGACTGAACGTGTCTTTGGTTATCGAATGGATCCGATTGTTAGACAAATCCAATTCCCAGAGTTTGCTCGAGAACTCCCAGCCGTCGCCGTCGATCTCCTGGATCTGGTTGTGGCTCAGCATCAACTGATGCAGAGATGACAAGCCATATAACCAGCCCTTCCGAATCGAACTCAGATTATTGTGGTCTAGATATAGGTATTGAATGCCTTCCAGTCCCCAGAAGGCGCCGTCGAATAGATTCGTTAACTGATTCTTCCGGAGCTTCAATGTCTGCAGAGATGACAAGCCATGAAATACGAGTCCTTCCAGTGATTCCAGACGATTGCGGCTCAGGTCCAGCTCTTTGAGGGCCAATAGCTTTCGGAACAGTTCTTTGGGTATCGAAGAGATCCTGTTTTTGGACAGACGTAAGACTTCCAATTGGGTTAAGTTGTCGAACGAGTTCTTTTCGATACCAGTGATCCGATTATTGCTTAAGTTTATTGAATTCAGTGAATGCGAGGATCTATTGGTGAAGAACTCTTTGGGAACAGTTATCAACTGATTGTTACTCAAGTCGATTGACTGCAGGTTCGGATAGGAATCAGTGCTGGCGTTCAATAGCGACTGAATGCTGTTGTGATGTAATACTAATTGCTTTAAATGCGTTAAACCATTCAATTGTGGAAATTGTGTCAAAAAATTGTTATTCAGTTTCAGGTCTTGTATTGGATTTTCCGATTCATTCGTTTCCGCATTAATGAACAGATTTGTGTCCAAACGCTTGATCTGAGTGTGACTCAAGTCGAGTCGAAACAAGTTCTTGAGTCCAATGAATGCATTGCTTTGGATGTCATTCAACGGATTGTGCGATAACTCCAATAATTCGCACCATTTGGGGATCGGATGCGGAACTGATGACAACCGGCGTTTGGAACAGTCGACTAATGAGCCCAAACACGAACACACTTTCGGACACAACTCATCCGATCGGACATTGAATGTGTTGAACAATAACAACAATAATATCAACGATAATAATGACAATTGAGTTGACATAACGTCTGCAGAAGTGTTGAGACGTTTAGACGACAGACAAACAGACAATGATTTCACTGAATGTTTACAAACATTTGGTTTCAATCAAAGCATTACTTAATAGTCATAAAAATCAAATCCATTTTCTGTTAATTATCTCTAAATTTCTTTCCGATTATTCTTATCGTGAAATCAAAAACCTATTTCTTCGCACATTATCTTCACTCGAGTTGAGCACAAAGTGTGAAAAATGGCAGCGAATTAGTCGCTCAAACACAGCACGAGATCTGACGTCTGAAGACATGAATACATTGTGCGGACGCACAGGCACTCAGAGCCAGTGCCCCAACACATGTGTAGTGGAAGTGAAGATTACTTTCTTTAGAAACACTGGTATTAATGGTATTCAATGTTTACATAAGCTTTGGGAGACTTCCCAACAAAGCGTTGACCGAAGGAGAGGCACAACAGCTCTGAATGCTTTGCAGGCTTTCAATGCAGTTCTGCTCAACTTTACTGCAGTTTAGACTTGAGTTTACACTTCTTTCACTTCAGTCTCTCCTCTATTGTAAACATTTGTGAATAGCTTTCAGATGTGAAACACATTCCTCTCCTCTCATTCAATATCTGCCCATCCATTCAATTCTTGCTATACTGTAAGAACCGATACATGCAGGCCATACAGTGCCACCAGAGCCAAACAGAGCCTTTCCCTTCCTATAGAGTTGACACAAAACACATTTTTACGACAATTTTTTTTTCTTGCTTTGCATTCAATTATATTGAATATTGTTGTGAACACACAGTCAGTCAACAGATTAATAGAAATTCTCAAATAAGCCCAAAATTGGTTCAAAGCTAACATTGAAATCATGTTATTTACTATTCATTTGTAAATTCCTATGATTTTTATGGATTTAATATTATCGGTAAATGTTTTATTTGTTAGCGTTTGAGCCAGGCTGCTTTTGTTCTGCAATTTCTTCAAATATTCGTACTACCAGTGCCTGTATTGACCGAAATGGTAGAAATTCAATAGATCTATGAATGGATTAATTGGTTTAAGTTTTTCTATGCCTTCAATCTGTTTAAAACTTTAGGCAAACTTTTGATCTCCGCTTTGAACTGCTTTTCTGATTGGCTTTCATATGAAACTAATTGTCGGTCGACTACACACACACACACACACACACACAGGCTATGAGGTGTGAGTGCACAGAGTAGACAGAGTAGACACAGGTGTTGAGACACTATTCCTTTGACACATACCGGCTCTGCAGCTGTGCTGTCCTGTCATAAAGCAAGGCTTAATCCCCAAACTCTTTACAGGATTTGCTGTTTGAAAATCGATTTAAAAATTGTCTGACTTTTGAATACAATTAATATGATTCAGAGGAATGGCATTTAGAGTTCTTTTTCGATCACTTCTATTATACAGTAATATAAAACTTTGAATCATGTGTTCGGATGCTATTCACCTGGTTTAGTCCAAATATAAATGACTGTCCTGGCTCAACAACAAGAAAGCTTAACTTTAAAAAAATCTTTGGGCAAGATATAAAGTTAGCTTGTTTGTTCACAATTGGGCACAGGGAGGACAATATTGAATCATTCGGGTATCTTGGGAATCTAGTATAAACCAGGTAACCCCCCCTGTTTTGAGAAAAATGCGGATATTTTACTTGCAAGTTTTATAAGCTTGCACATCCTTCATGCATACCTGCCTGAATAAACCGATAATAGATACGAATATTTTTGAGAATAATTGCAATTTTGAATAATTAAAAGTCTATTCAAAAGCTTTTAAGTTTAGATTAAAAGATAAAATGATTTAAAGATAATTATATTTTGAAACTCTTCTCTATTATACCAAATCTGATTGCCTATCATTGTCTGTCTCATCGATTGAACCCTTTTCGACGTCTAATCAGTTTAACGATTCGTATTCATTAAATCTTATGAATTGTTTTAAATGAAAACTAATCTAAACTCAATTTTATGATTCAATGGATTTCATGACATTTTTGAAGGATATCCATAACCAGAGTGGAAAAGGCACCAGAGCCTAGCCGTTATAGCAGTATGGCACCAATAGAATGAGAAAAAGGGGGTTTGTATGTTGAATAAAATAACTCATGTGAACACAACACTAACTCAATAGTCTGTTCGCATTCAAGTTCAAATATGCGAATTCAAATGGAAAGTTCCAAGTTCAAAAGTGTTGAACTGCGTTTGCCAGTTCAACAGCTAACTATTGAGTTGCTGTGTCAGCTCCCTTTTGTTTGCAATAATCACACCAGACTCATCCTAGCGACAAGGCTCTGGTGGATTTACCACTCTGTTCATAACTGAATCACAAGCGAATCGGTCGCATACAGAAACAACGTTACGGTTTTCCCATAAGTTTGCTATTTTGAAGAAAACGATTTACTCGACTGCAGCAGTCAATGGCTGGGAAGTACAGTGAATGCATGGAAAGGGAGTGAATCGGCCCTCGAATACAGATATTATGAAATTTATGAATGATTTGATGTAAGCATTAAAGCCCGCAATGAATACGACATTCAAGTAATTAAAGATATTATTCGTATGACTCGAAAGAAAATATAAAAATTTTGATTTAAGGCGTATTTGATGTCAAAGTGATTGCAATAAAAGTGTAATAAAATAAATATTAATTGAATTCAATTAAAACTAATCATAATTTCCTGATTCAGTGCTGAATATAATATCAAATAAGCGAATATTCGTTGCGTTAATACTGTCTGTGATATCAATATTCAATAGTTTATGAAAAGTAAACAAAATAACGAAAATTACATTAAATTATATTTGAATTCAATTCAATTATTTTGATATTTAATTCAATGAAATGATTATTAAAATTATAATTAATTGAAATTAATTTTAATTAATAACACATTTATTCAATGGTTTGATAAATGGCTTAAAATTATTGTAAAATCTATTGAATTGGTTGAGAAAATCATGAGAAGAGTTGAAGATATGATATCAAACATCTGTCGAACCAATAGTTGTAATAATTGTTTAATTTATTAGATTTTAATTCAATTCAATCATAAAATGTCTGCAATTATTGACGAAAACATTGTCGACATAAGTGTTGGACAACAGATATCAGCGCAAGTGTTGGCACAAGAAGTGGAGTCTGAAAGTCACGAAACAGAAGGCATTGAAACCAATTGTGTGGTCAGAGCCAGTGATGAATCGGCCGACGCGTCGCCTATGAGTCCACTCTCTGGCCAGCAGTTGTCGTGCTTTGCGGCGCCGAAGGAGTCGTGGCTTTTGAGGCTCTTTGAGTCCAAACTGTTTGATATGTCTATCGCTATAACCTATTTGTTTAAGTCGAAAGAGTCGGGCGTTTTGTCGTACATCGGGAACCGTATGTTCACATTCGGCGACTCCGAAGTGGACTTCTATTTACCACAACTGATAACACTATACATACACCACAACGAGATCGCGGAATCACTTCATCCCTATTTAGTGAGTCGTTGCAGAAATAGCGCTCATTTGTCACTGCAGTTGGTTTGGCTGCTGAACGCCTTCTGCAACGATAACCTCTACTGTTCCGCCGCTATACCCAAGCCCTCCAATTCCAGACGCAAGTCATTGGGTCTGAAACTAAGGAATTTGATTCTATCGGAAGAGTTGCGTCCAAAACAACAACGACTACAACAAATGCAAAAACAATCGCAAACCCATACCCCAACCCATACCAGTCCTGCGCATCAATGCGTTAACCGAACTGTTTATCAAAATAATAATATATTTCACAACAAGTGCTGTCAATCAGTCCTCAATAGTAATCAAAATCAGAATTCAATTAATGAAAACTCGATTCAAATCAGTTCTAAATATAATAAAACACATCAGCGCTCGTACAGCGACTTAAGTAGCAATCAATCCCTTTCCCTGAGAACACCCGGTTTCTCATCAATGATGATGTCTACCAATGGCCGAATCAGTTTGGGTGACCTGACCTCTGGCCGTGCGTTCGACAACGGATGCGTTTGTTTCAATAGTTGTCTCAATGTCTGCAATGACCTGAGAGGACAGAGACCTCAATGCCATTGCGGGGCTCCGAGACTGACGGCTGAATACGAGTTCATTAAATGCTTAATCAATATCGGCCTTCGATTACAAGCGGTTCCCACCAAAGAAGTGAAGTCTCAGCGACTGATCGCAGAGTTATTGCAATTGAATATCAATCTGCCGGCGCGGGTATGGCTTCCCATCTATACGACTCCGCACATGATAGTGCGAGTGCCCCCACAGGCGGCTGTTCTGCTCAATTCTAAAGATAAGGCACCGTATCTGATATGCGTCGAAGTGGTCGAAGTCGAGGACATTAACGCCACTCCAATGCCTATCAAACAAAATAACATTACTTTACGTCAAACCAAATCTGAGGAGAATTTAGTCGAATTCGGTCAACAAAACACGAACAACAAAATGGCCGTCAATTCAACCAACACTGCAATGACTCGAATCTCTTCCTCTAATCTTATTATGTCTTCGTATCCGTCGGTTTTGGACGACTCGGACTGTTGGACACCAGAAGACGATGAGGTGTCCAAACAGTATAGGCTTCGGATGCGATCCTACGATAAGGACACGATATCACAGTTGTCTCAGGACTCGGGCACCAGTGGTGAGGGCGCGCACCCTATCTTCGTGGCCGCCGGCGATATCAGACGACGACTGAGTGAAACACTGAACGCCCCGAAGACCAGTTTCGCGCGCTGTCCAGAAGACCCATCGGCCGCAGCACTGAAAGAGCCCTGGGATGAAAAGGTCAGTCGAATCCGAGAGTCCTCTCCGTTCGGCCATTTGCCGAATTGGCGACTATTGGCTGCTATTGTCAAATGTGGCGATGATTTACGTCAGGAACTGATGGCCTATCAGTTGTTGGCCGCACTCCAGAAGATCTGGGAATTAGAAAGAGTTCCCCTTTGGCTCAAACCCTATAAAATACTCGTCACCTCAGCCGAGAGCGGTCTGATTGAGCCCATTCTGAATACCGTTTCCTTACATCAGATCAAAAAGCACTGCAAAATGTCAATCCTTGAGTACTTCTCCAAAGAGTTCGGCTCTCAGACCAGCGAAGACTTCCTGACAGCGCAACGCAATTTCGTGCAGAGCTGTGCCGCCTATTGTATTGTCTCGTATCTGATTCAAGTCAAGGACAGGTATGTATGACATGAATCTAAACGGTAGGACTAAGAATAAGTGCTCACTCTGTGAAAGGTCTTCACCTTTTTGTTGCACTTGAGCTCATCAATGAGCACAAGATACCTAAGTTGGCTGACCCTAACCTCTTGAGAGAGAGTCTGTTCCTTCAAAGATATACTCACGAGATATGCGCTTATAATTCGGTTCAATCGATAAGAATCTGAAGATTAAAATCAATTTTTTTCAATTCTTTTTGTATGAACTGAACTGAACTGAACAGACATAACGGCAATATATTGCTTGACTCCGAGGGACACATAATTCACATCGATTTTGGTTTTATTTTATCGAATTCACCGAAAAATCTTGGTTTCGAGAACTCTCCGTTCAAACTGACCCAGGAATTCGTTGACGTAATCAATAGAATCTTTGATTTGCTTTTGATTTCACTTTGAATTAAATTATTTTGAAATATCGACTAATTATGAAACTGTCTGTCCGTTCAGGTGATGGGAGGTCTGGGCAGTGATATGTTTGAGTATTTCAAGATTCTTATACTTCAGGGTCTGATAGCGGCCCGAAAGCACAACGAGAGGATCGTAACGCTGGTGGAGATACTCCAGGCCAACTCACAGCTTCCCTGTTTTAATAACGGCGCCTCTACTGTCAAGTCGTTGCGCGAGCGCTTCCATATGGGACTGACTGAAGAACAGCTTCAACTGCAGGTCGACTCTATGGTCGAGTCATCCATGCATTCGCTGACGACTAAACTCTACGACGGCTTTCAATACCTGACGAATGGAATACTTTAACAACACTTTTGGATAAATATTATAAATATTATTGGATTTTAGTTTCAAAACTATTTTCACATTTATAGGACTTATTACCAGATTTTTCGACAGATTTTCTCTTCTTTTTGTCAAAACCTAAAGTATTTGACCCTTTCATCGATTTTTATATTATATTCTATTGAATGACAATTCAATTGTCGTTTTATTAAATATTATTATTATTTGTAAAATAAAATTCTATTCATTATTCTATACATTCTATACATTCTATGCTTTCATTCATTTCAATCGCTTTCCACCGAATTTAGCGAACGGTCCGAATATCGGCAATAGAACTCTTCAGATCTGATGTATTCATTGATTTGTGGCAACGATTCAAATCTGTTCATATATTCAATCAAATTCTTATATGGGTTCAGACAATCAGGTTTGAAGAGTCGATT
Organism: Eueremaeus valkanovi; assembly: GCA_034693305.1. Classification (NCBI taxonomy): domain Eukaryota; kingdom Metazoa; phylum Arthropoda; class Arachnida; order Sarcoptiformes; family Eremaeidae; genus Eueremaeus; species Eueremaeus valkanovi. The sequence continues at coordinate 11,149 of JAQIWA010002071.1, forward strand.
CCAGTCCAATATCTCATAGACCCAGAAGTCGGCATAAGTGAGTCGAGTGCCAGACATCCAGTCATTAGTGTCGAGAAAGTCTGAAATCTCTTTCAAATGTGAGTCCAATTTCGAAATATATTCTGATTTAAGAGTTTCGTAATCCAGAGTCGGGTCCCATAAGTGGGCGTACACTACATGTCTTAACCCATTTACCCGCAAATCTTCGATAACGTTCTCTATTATATCGATTCGTATATTCTCTGTCTCTGTCCGTCCAATGAGTCCATACTTTCGGCCCAAATATCTCAGAATTGTTTTGCTCTAACAGTGAATACAAATGAATATAATTTAAGATTAATTATAATTATTTCGATTCAATTCATACAAACATGAGTTAACTTCAGGTCATTCTCCATATAATACGGAATATTAGGGAAATCCAGACCCAAATTGAACTTATCCTTCAGCCAGTCTTCCCTGAGGTTGGGATCATCCAGATTGTCTGCAAATCTATAGCGAACTTCATTGTAGTTAACTCCCAAATATTTAAGCAGGAACCTAATTGGCTGTCCTAACCCACGTAAATCCCAATATCCAAGAGTTGCGGTCATTATTGTTAAATATGTTACAATATATGAATGGATTATTCAATATAAATAATATCAGTCATATAAGTAGGGCTTTGAAACTGAAAACTCAAATATTTGAGTAATATTTAAATGATTTGACAATATCTTTGAAACTGAGCTCTGAGTAAAATATAAAAAATGTGTGTCTATTGAGAGTAAGCTTTCAGAATATAAACAGAAGGAGAATATTATATTCTGAATATACTGTAGTCATTCAGAGCCATAGAAAAGTATCCAGATCAATACATCACTTTTATTGACATGGCATGAATGGGATACTTTTAAGGTTGTGCCGACTGGACAGGGATAGAGGGGTATAGGTTCAGATAAAACGGAGAATAAGATTGTGTCCCCAATGGCCGCAATTTCCGTTATTTTTGATGTATTGCTCGAAAAAGTTGGGCAGATCTAGAAGAGGGGGTATTTCACTATACTACCATGTACAATACAGTACATACCAAGATACTTTTCTCAGAAAAATATGAAGTACTTTAAATATTAGATATTGTGATGATTTCAACTATAAAAGTATAAACCAATATAGAGTTGGTTTAATTGTTGAACTTCCAGACACTTTGTATTACAGTATTTATATTACATTTTATTAATGAAATCCAAAGAATGTTTCAAAAAATTAATTTTCAATGAACTCAATGCCAACGATGTCTGTACGGACTAAGAATATGATCTTTGGTCGGGGTTATAGTCTTACAAAATGTGTCAGCACAAAACTTACAACTATTTTTACCATTAATTTCAGTAAAATATTAGCGAAAATCCCTTCTATTTTCAACTACAGTACAGTATTTTTCAAATAAAATAATGAGTTCGCTACAGTATATTAAACAAGCTTGCTCAAATTTTCACATTCTTTCATAGACAGTTCAATGCATTATATATAGCCGAGGTAAATTTCAGTGGAATTCGAGTATTTCAGCTTCAAAACCCAAGTTCTAATGATGGTTCAAGTTTTAGGGGCAGTCGCTTAGTGTACGGAAAGGGAGCGACAAAATAAGTGCTTTGAATGACGTAATTGACAACAATTTAATGCATATTTAATACAACAATAATTTAAATTATTTTCAGTGAAAGTGTTGTTAATTTATAATAAGTGAACGCAAATTAAAATAGATATTCATATGATTTGAATATGAATTTGCATTCGTATAGACATTGAGTACCAAAAGGAATATCAAATAGATTTGTGTCTTATTAGCCGATTGTCTCCAATATTATCATATTATGCGTCAAACGATTGCATGCAATGGAGGCGTTGTCTGAACACAGCATTCAGTCAATACATTCAATACATTCAGTACTACTGTATATAATATTCAATATTAATATTAATGCTATTATTGATGGATATTGTGTTTGATTCACAGTTTGTTGTGTTTTGTTTACACTATTATAGTATTGAATATTGAGTTCAATAATATTGTTATCATTTATTGATTCAATACTCAAACAAATGACTCGTTTTGCCTATTATTCCGATTGTATTCATATATTGTATGCATAAAAGTGTCGTTCATTTCATTCAATATTTGTCTTATTTTTAATGATTTGTTTGTTTTAATCATCGCTTAAATAATCGTTTAATAGAGTTATGAAAAATAATAATTAATTAATTAATTGAGTGATTATTGTATTGTTTGCAAAGAAATCGTTTTAAAGACAAAGTGATTGTCATTTGAATTGCTGTTCATATCAGTCGAGCGATCACTCATTGCTCTCCAATAGTGTTGTATTCAATGCCGGCGTTAATGAGTGTAAACGAGTTCGTCGTCGAGACTAAGGACGACATCAACTCTCCGACCACTTCGGCCTTTGTCTCCCGAATGACACAATGCAGACATACTGTGACCACTTTGGAGGAGGTATACCGTTGACTCAATTGTTCACTCAATTCAGGCCTAATCTGATTGCCATTAGTTGTGATTAGCTTCGGATGAATTGATTTCAGAGTTGAATGAATCGGAGTTTAGTATTGTTATGAATTGAAGCCTTAATTAGTGTCTAATTGTTTTGTCAGAGTCTGGACTTCGACAGAGACGGGTTGACCAAAATGAAGAAAGCAGTCAAAGCCATATACAACGGCGCGAACGGTATTAACGCTTATTAATCATTAATTGTCTCTATATTTACGTTAATTATATTTATCGTTCATTTGTTGCCTAAGTCTCTGATTATTAGCATTTTTGCTGATTTTTCTCTCTATTTTATGGATGTATTCAATGATCTAAAGAGTCATCTCTTATCCCAATATTTTTGCTTACATTATATCCTATTCTTAACAGTAGTTTACGTTATATTACTTTAATATTTGTTTTGAATTTCAAATATTATTTATTTATTCATTATTTTATGCAATTTATTGAACATTTCCGATCGTATGAATCGTTTATTATAATTATAATAACTATTATATTATTTATTCATTTTATTAGTTATTATTCAATTCATTTGACTTCTTCTTCGATCTAATAAACGATAGTTTAATAAAAAAAAACCTGTTTTTCATCCGATTATTAACAATATTTGCAAAACATATTAATTATTTGATTATTTAATAGTATTTTTTCAAATATTTCAGGAATGGCTTAAGCCTTAGGGTTCGACACTTAAGCTTATCCTAACATATCCTATAATTTATTTGTTTTTATTTAATTTCTCCGTTAATTCAATTAAAAATTATAAAATATATAATAAGTTTTTCATTTGAAACAAACGATGCGTTCAATAAAACTATATTTTATGTCTGTTTTCACACAATATTTCGTTATTTTCCGGATTTTTATCTTTTTAAACGATTTTCTATACAGTCATAGAAAGAATACTCTGACAAGTCTTAAACCAATTGCACTGACATTATTGACGTCCGCACAAAACCCCTTTGAATCGAACGCCAATTATTGTTGTGAACTACAGTATGAGTCAGCTCTGGCGCAACAATTGAATCGCGCGCCACAGAAAAACTACAAGGGGTACAATATTGAATCTGGTCTTATTTG
>JAQIWA010002072.1:0-14772 GCA_034693305.1 Eueremaeus valkanovi
CTCAGTCTCTAAGAGGGGGTGGGGTCTTATCTAGGTAGGACCCCATGCTATTTTGAAGTCTACCCGAGTCAGGGACCTGTCACATAAGACCCCATGGGGGGTCTATGTCAGAGAATTCGGTAATTAGGAAAATATCAAAATATAATACTTTTTTCTACTCTTGTCTTGGAATCCATTGTCGATCTATTCTGTGGTTTTGAATAGCTTTTGATGTCTTTTACAGTAACTCTGAATTAAAGTATAATTGAACTGAAGATCGATTCAGAAGAATATTAATGTCTTTTGCATTAAATCTTTTGTTCTTTCGCTGAATTCGTTTGACTTTTGTTTCATTTATTCTATGATTTAACCAAACATTCAGTTTGTCTTCAGTTCTATTCCTTAACTCCATTACTGTCTGATCGTCAGTGCCTTTTGCGCCGATAGTAATTAAATACTCGATCGGCACTTGATTTGCAGTACATTTTATATTGCAGTCACTCTTATGACTGGCCAGACACAGGTGGCTATAAGCGTGAGCAAAGAGAAAAGGACATTGATTAAGAGCCAGTAGAAAATATTGCTAGGATAGATTTTCTCCTCTTACAAGTCTTCATCTGTCCTGGCACAGGCAGTGAAGCCATTTGACACAGTACTCATACAAATCAGATGATTGATCGGGTCTTGTGGTGGACCCGAGTATACACACCGACTAAACGTCAGATCAATCCAAGCGATCACTGTCTTCGCTGCCATTGTTTGCATAATTCAAATATAATTTTGGTTTTAATAGAAATTATTATAAATTCTTAAAAATTGCTAAAATTGTTCGCAATTGTAGAACAGCTTTAAAATAAATGAATTAATTATTCATTCAGACCATAAGGTTTAGACTCTTACGACGTCAATGCCTTGTTGGCCATGAACTTCCGGCTTTTAGGGAAAATATAATGAGGGAAAAAGGAATTGCCTGTAATAGCAGAATAATTGGTCAGAATTAAACAGAATAATTAGTTTTAGTATTTGTTTATTTAACTCCAGGGATACGTAAAGTATTTACATAAATGGGTTCGTAATCGATGTACTCATGAGAACCGGTTTTGGCATTCACGTCGATTCCGTCAAAAACCCGAACCATCCGATTCTATACCATTCGCAACGAATATTCGGCAATGACTTAAACCTGAAGACAATGCGTGGGCCGTATGTTCGCCCTCAACAATATTCGAATCTTTATTTCCAAATTTATTCTCTAATATATGTACGGCTTATTTAAATAAAGTTCCAAGTTGATTTTTCAAACATTCAGCATATTTTTCAAAATGCTAATTATCTGGTAACAAATTTGTGAAAACAGATTGAAAATCGAATTATCCAGTCGAAAGTTATTTGAAAGACACTTTGAACGAGAGTACATAGTCCTGTCCATAGCTGTATATTAAGCAATTCTTTCACTACAACAGCTGAACATAATAGGCTAGTTCAATGTTGACGATGGGTCCTTTCTCATTTCTCTATTAACCTACTTAATTTTTAGATACCAGTTATTCATTTGCTTTTAATTATATTTTATATGAATTTTAATGAATAAATAAATGTTAAACAAAACAGAACTCAATCGATAATTGTTTATTGTCTTAAGGATGTGCTGACAATCTATTCAAGACTTCGGATAACTTTGTTTCCGCTTTTTTCAGCAGTGATTCCACTGAATTCAACACAACTTTTCCCAATTCTGTCTTCGGATCAATGCTTTCCAAACGCTTTTCGAGAGCATTGACAACAGTCTGAAGCGCTTGAAGCTCTGAGGCCTCAATTGATTTGCCCTGAGCTAAGAGGCTTTCAATCACTTGTTTCACTTTGGACTCCATTTCTTCGCCGACTTTCAAAAGTTCTTCTTTTATTACGTCTCGTTTGGATCTGGTCTTCGAGTCTTCAATCTTTTTGAGCTCTTCTTCGAGTTTGTCCTCAGCTTTGATGATAAGCTCATCCAAGCCTTTGAGCGCAAGTTTGCCGATCTCTGTCTTAGGGCTGGCGTTCTTGACCTTCGTTTCCAGACTGTGCAACAGGTCTTCCAATTTCTTGATCCCTTCAGCCAATAGAGGTTTGCCTTCTTTTTCCAGCAGATCTCTGGCCAATTGGGATTTGCTTAACAGTTGTGCCAACTTCAGCAACAGTTCTTCCTGGCTCTTGAGGTCCCTTTTGGCCACATGGACCGGCTTATCCGAGCCCTCAATTTTCTTGAGTTCCTCTTCCAGTTTGTCCTCTGCTTTGATGATCAGGTCATCCAATCCCTTCAGAGCCAATTTCCCGATCTCTGTCTTAGGGCTGGCATTCTTCACCTTCTCTTCGAGTTTGTGCAACAGATCTTCCACTTTCTTAATACCGGCCGCCAATAGAGGTTTGCCTTCTTTTTCCAGCAGATCTCTGGCCAATTTGGATTTGCTCAACAGCTCTGCCAACTTCAACAGCATCTCTGCCTGACTCAAGACATCTCGTTTGGTCACATGGACCGGCTTATCCGAGCCCTCAATTTTCTTGAGTTCCTCTTCCAGTTTGTTTTCGGCTTTGATGATCAGGTCATCCAATCCCTTCAGAGCCAGTTTCCCGATCTCTGTCTTAGGGCTGGCGTTCTTCACCTTCTCTTCGAGTTTGTGCAACAGATCCTCCACTTTCTTAATACCGGCGGCCAATAGAGGTTTGCCTTCTTTTTCCAGCAGATCTCTGGCCAATTTGGATTTGCTCAACAGTTCTGCCAACTTCAGCAGCATCTCTGCCTGACTCAAGACATCCCTTTTGGCCACAATCAGTGGTTTCGAGGAAGCGCTCACTTTCTTGAGCTCCTCTTCCAGTTTGTCCTCTGCTTTAATAATGAGCTCATCCAAGCCCTTCAGAGCCAGTTTGCCGATCTCTGTCTTAGGGTTGGCATTCTTGACCTTTTCCTCAAGACTTTTGAGCAGTTCCTCGACTTTCTTAATACCGGCGGCCAATAAAGGCTTTCCTTCTTTCTCGAGAGCAGCGATAACTCCATTAGATTTGCCTAAAAGTGATGACAACTTCAACAGAAGCTCTGCCTGACTGAGTGCACTGCGCTTTACCACAACGACTGGCTCTCCTAAGGACTTGGCCTCTGATACTGAAATGCATAATAAGACTGATTACAAACTTTAGGACAATTGAAATGATTTATGAATTAATAAAAACATAATTAGACTCACAATAGACGGCAAAAGCAAAAACGAAAGCGAATAACAGTTTATTCATTTTAACTCTGGATACTCGAGGAAAGTCTCTGTTCTTAACTTATAAAATTAATCTGTATTCAATTTATAGTTTTTTAAAATCAAACATCTTAACTGATCCCGGGTCACGTGAAATCCGAACAGTTGTTGGCATAATCCTATCTCGTCTGTATGAACTACCAGTGCTTTTTGATAATCTCTTATACGAATATATTTTTTAATTTTATGGAAACCGACAGTTGTTTTACACGATTATAATGTTTGATACAATTGTGAAATTGTGGTTAAAGTCCACATCAATTCAATAAACTATAAATTCACAAAATATTCTTCATTATTAACTAAGGACTTCCTATTGCACAGTAATGTAGTGTAGATTTGGTCTGAAATATATATATATTTTTTTATTATTCAATTTTATAAGGATTTGATAAAAAGATTATAATTTACGCAAAAATTACATAATTTTATTGATAAATATAATTAATTCAGGTTTTGAAATAAAAACTCTGAGAATATATAAATAGTTTTTGAGACAGTTCAGTTTTAAAGTCCGCTGGTGCATTCTTTAAAATGTAAAATGCATTGATTTAAGTTTGGCATGTTCAAATTACAAAAGTCCTTGGCGGGCATTTCGCTTATTTTGCCGACCATGGAGGTATGTGGGCCTCATCTCCCTTCGCAATCATGTAGTTTATATAGCCCTCTATATTTAAAAACATCTGACATTTAAGCTTGCTCATCTTTTTCCTTTACTAGATTATTATGATAAGGAGAATTAAATAATAATTATATATCAGTCTGATATTATCCGAGTCTCTAATGACTTTTCTAATTGTATATCAATTACATTACAACTACAATACAGTCGTAAACAATTAATATCAGGGTATCTTTAGGCTTTCAATATCAATCACCGGAGTTGGAGAACCTTGAGCATCCCTTTTCTTTTAATCAATATTTCTAAAAATATTTATCATATGATTCCTATGTATTGTTTGCGATCAATAACTAGCAAATTATTTATTAAACTAAATTACTTTTCTTCACATCTAATGTAAACTATCAATGTAGTCAAATGTTGCTTGCTCAAAAATTAGATCTATAAAGACAATTACTGTAATATTTTTAGATATGAAGTTATACTGAATTTAAATATCGATTATAGCATACTGTGTTCGCATAACTATATAAAAGAGAGAAAACGTGTCTAAAAAAATAAAATTAGTTCAACTAAAATAAAAAATAATTTTTAATTGAAAATTATTCAACATTTATATAAACTATAATTATATTTCAGTTTCAGAACAAAACAAAATAATTATAATTATTATTATAAAAATATGTCTTCGGTTCAGCTGAATCCTAATGTAGATACCAATGAAATAAATGGTGATGGTCAGTTAATATCCAAACTTGAATTAAATCTACTTAAATATGGAGTGATTTGTGACTCAGAATTATTTTGGAGAAATCAGTTAATAGACGACAAAAATAGTCTATTAATTATAAAATCTAAAACTCATAAAAAATTTTTGCATTTGATTTGGCGTTCATTTCATTTCATTCATTGGTCACTTTGTTTTATTAGTTACCTGAGGGGCAATAAGAATTCACCCAAGTACTATTTCGATGTGGCCAACAGCATCTTTTTGGGCGGACATAAACAATATCTACACAATATATTCAATACCAACTATTTTCAGCCTTCAATCTATTCTGATTATATTCGTATTTAATTTCAGTGACCATAAAATCTATGACTGGATTAAAGTTTTCGATTCAATAAAACCGAATACAAGTAAACATAAAAAGGATTTCATTAGACCTCAAACACAAATAAGACTTATTTCAAAATCAATTCCGATTTCAATATCAATGATAGTATTCCTTATGTTTTATTCCGCGCTTTTGATAATGACATTGGTTTACGATTTTTATGACTTCCTATTATACGGCACAGTTAGCATTTTAATCTATTGTACTTTTGGCTGTTCCTCTGCGACCATATTTTTCTACAGTGTATTCACCTATTATATTGTCATTGAATTCTGTCGGCTCAGATTTAAATCTGTTAATAACAGTTTGAATTTAATGACCAGAAAACTAATGAATAACACAAAACATGTGAATAATTTGATTGCAGAACACAATAGGATTTGTGCAGACATTAGGAATTTCAATAGGTTTTGGAAGCGATTCTTCTTTTGTATTACTTATACAGTAATGCCTTTGAATCTGTTATTATTACATCAAATACTGTTCGGGCGAATGGATAATGTAATCATCACTTATCTATTCACGACTGTATTCTGTAATACTTTCTCATTTTATTTGGTCCTGAGTCTAATCAACGGATCGATTAATAAGGAAGCGAACAAATCGTTCAAAATGTTTATTAGATTAATGTCTAGTATTAGGCTTAATGTCAAACAGAAGCTCAAGGTTTATAGCTTTGATTTTTATGTCTTCTCTATTTCAATGATCAAATCAAAGAATTTTTTCTCATTTTTTGCCCTTTAGTTCAATAGTGCAATGGAAAGGGTTAGCACTAAAACCATTTTAATAGGCTTTTCGTGTGGGAACCAATTCGTAATGACTCCGACTGTTGTATTCAAAGTAAGCTTTTATTCCATATTTGGCTGAATATTAAATAATTTTATTTTCAGATTTATCTATTGTTCAGCCGTTTCTTTCTATTGGTTCATAAAATGGCATAAAATTTCTTTTCTTCTGTACAGATGGGAAATCAAATGTGTGCTACACTCTGAGTAATAACTGTTATCTTATTTTTGATAATTTCTTATTTCTTTCGACGATTTTTTAACAGTTTTGAATCAAATATTATTAAATAAAAGTTCAATTATTTTTTCACTTATTTTAATCTCAACTCTTGTGTTAAAAGTTTATTTGATTTCAAACTAATATTAAATCATCGAAAGAGATAAGATATTATCCAGAATAAGATAACAGTTATCACTCAGTGAAACATACTTGTATATTTGATTCCTCATCTGTACTCTTGGAGCCATCAAAAGTTCAGCAACTGTGCTATCAATTAAAATAAATTGGATCAATAAAGCAAAAAAATATGTTTTCGTGCATTTCATTATCATTTTGAACGTTAATAAATTCATTGATTTTTTGATTCAATGACATTTCATAATTTTCACTTCAATTCTTAAATCTATAAAATATATGATTTTAAAACATTTTAATGATAATTATTCATAAAAAAGATATTGACTGATTTAGAGTAGGTGTATATTATAAATGATCAGACTACAATTGTAGAATTGCAAAAAGAATCGCAGATAAAATGGTTGATAAACAGGGCATAATTGTTATGAAAGTCAACAATAAGTTGACAATAAATGAAATTCAGTTACGTCTTGTAAAATGCGGACTAATCTGCGAAGAATTTAAGTTCAATAATCAGACGATCGAAACGACAACTAAAGAGAAAATAAGGAAATATTTTCATATAATTTGGCGAATATTACATACAATCCATTACTTAATATGCTTTAAGACTTTTCTTAATGGAAATACAGATTCGCCGAAATATTACCTCGATGTCGTTCAGAGCAAGTACATGGGTGGACTCAAATCGTTTATATACCCGACGGGAATATTCTTCGCTCTGATGTCAGTCATAATTATATATGTTTTCAATTTCAGTAATAATTATGTCTATAATTGGCTCAATATATTCGATGTCTTAAAACGTAACGAGAAGTTAGCTTTACGTGGATTTAAAGATAAACGAAAAATATTTGGATTGGTTTTAAAATTTAAATTATTTGCCTTGGTCATTCCCTATATAGTTCATTTTGTTTTGTTCGCATTATTTTTATTTTCATTCAGTCTAATGATATCTGTTTATGAATTAACCGATTTTTTTATTTACGGTATTTTAACGGTAATTATGTATTTAATATTCGGCTATTCAGTAATAGTCATAGCTTTATACAGTGTTTTGTGTTATTATATGGTTTGCGAGTATTTGTTGATAAGATTGAAAAGTATGAAACAGTTATCCACACAGTTATTATCAAAAAATTTTATTAATACAAAAATTCTTCAATTATTACTTACGAAATACAACAAAATATTTAATGAGATTAAGAATTATAATAGATTCTGGCAGAGATACAATTTTGGTTTTCTCATTATATCCTATCCATTGAATCTGATTTGTTTGCATCAAATTTTATTCGCAAACTTTGAGAATATATTTCTTCGTTCTGTTTATATAACTGTATTCTTACTACTATTTTGTATCACTATTACTATAATTCTAATCATTGCCTCAATTAATAAGTCGGCGAATAATTCGTATAAAATTATATTAAAATTTTTATATAACAAACAGAAACTGAATATTAAACAACATATAAAGGTATAGAACAATAATTAAGCTTGATTAGTATTTTTAATTGAGTTCGGTTTTAATTTATTTGTTTAGTTCATCAATGTTTTAGAGCGTATTTGCGATAAGAAGAATATGATTGGTCTAAGCGTTGGTAACCTATTTTATATAACACCGATGATCGCGTTCAAGGTCAATTAAAAAAACAGAGATGCCGAGAATATTCTAGTGAAGAACATTTACACAAAATTCCAGATTATTTGTCGAATCGACAAACTTTTTATCAATGATTTGCATCTCTGTTAAAATTAATTTGAAATTAATTAACTTTTATATTAAATTTTAATTATTTTTTTCAGATATTCATTCTTTTCGGTCGATTCTTCTTATTAGTGCATAAACTATCAAATAATATAAGAGAATAATTCAATTCAATTAATGTAACATTAAATTCTCATTAATTTGTTTGTTGTGTATATACTGTTCATATGTAGTTCATATGCATTCATATGTTTGACTTAACTATTCTTAATGTTCAAAAATAAATATTATTTTAGCGAAATTTTCTTATGAAATGTTATTATTCAAACCGAACAAAATTAATTTCATGTGGATAGATTATTAAAAAAATGTATCCAAGCATAACAGTGAGCTTTATTTGAAATAATGAAAAATATATTCTATGAATGATATTATATTAATATTAAATATTCAAATGCAGTAGAAGTAAAATGTCAGCCAAAAGCAAAAAAGCAGAGAATATGAGAGAGAATAATAAAATTATTAATAAAATTGAACTGAATATTCAAAAATATGGTTTAATTTGTGATGGGGTCAATAGTGACCCAGGCTATTCACAAAATGTTAAATATAAGAAATATTTTCATCTCATTTGGCGTTTATTTCATTTAATTCATTACACAATATGTTTCAAAAATTTTCTCGATTTCAATACGGATTCACCGAAACACTACTTGGATGTGGTTCAGAGCCAATACATGGGTGGACTCAAACAGTTCATATATATGGCCGCGATCATCTATGCTTTACTCCCGGCTATTATTATCTATATTTTTAACTTCAATAATAAAAGTATTAATAATTGGCTCAAAATATTCAATGTTTTGAAATCTTATAAATGTTTAGATTATTATTATTTGGGTTTCAAAGAAAATGCAAGAGATTTTCAGAAATTAATTAGCAAGCTTAGACTGGCAGTTAAATTGATCGATTATTTTCGTCGACTGATTTTGTTTCTCATGTTTTCATTTGCATCAATGGTTATGATATCTGTTTATGATTTAACAGATTTTCTATATTACGGAATCTTAACTGTAATTCTGTATACAATATATGGAAATTCTATTGTATTCATAACACTGTACAGTGTTTTGTGCTATTATATGGTTTGCAAGTATTTGATTATAAGAATAAAATGTTTGAAACAATTTTCTGTGAAAATATTAGCGAAACAACATATTAATCAAAAAGCATTCAAAAGATTGCTTAAGGAATGCAATGATATTTGCAATGAAATCATAGAATATAATCACTTCTGGAAACGATATGCTTTCGGACTATTGTTCACAACATTCCCATTGAATCTAATATTCTTACACCAAATACTATTCGGCAAATTCGAGAATATATTCCTAATATTCCTGTATTTAACCGCATTTTCTGTCAATATTTCTCTATTCATACGAATCACACTAATGGTCGCCTCTATTAACAGTGAAGCGAATAATTCGTATAAAATTCTGTTTCAACTATTATTTCTTACTAATGCTCTAAATTTTAGACAGCAGTTAAAAGTATGTGGATCATGTCTATTTCAAAATCAATTATAAACTATTTAACCTTTTTTTCCATTATATATATAAATATTTCAGTTGATATATATTTTGGAACGACTTAGTAGTGAAACATTGAAAATAGGCCTTTCGTGCGGCAATCAATTCATTATAACCCCGAGCATTACAGTGAAGGTTTGGAAATTATTTTTCAATGAAAAGTGTTTTAATTTTTTTTTACTTTTTTGTTTCAGATGTATATAATATTCTGTCGATTCTTCCTGTTATTGCATAAATTGGGCAAAACTTTTAATTAATAAATGTTTTAATGAATTTATTTTGAAGTCATTGGTGTTTAATATTAAATTCATTTAAGAAGAAACTAAATTTAGCCCGGATTGCAATTAATCTCATTCTAATTATTGTTCATTTTGAATAAATTTTATTTTTAAGTCGGATACTTTTTTGACATAACTTAACAATAAAATTGTACAAAAACTGTATCAAAAGCATTAAAATTTATTTTTACCCGATTTATGAGAATTTCAAATAATTTTATCGATAATAGTCTGTATTATTTGCAAAGCCTTCAAAGAAAACCGATTAATATCATAGTTTCATATAATTATCGGTTAGTCATACAATCGATTGCATTAAATTTTCTGTTAATTATATATTAATTTTGTTAAAAATTAGACCAAAATTAAGTAAATTTAAACAGAAGTTCATATCTTCAGCCCTAATAAATCAAAATCTATTTTTAAACTAAATCTAAGTTTAATTAAATTTATGATTATTTTGATAAAACATTATTAAACAATAGATTATTATAATTAAGTTTAGCTGTAGTTCACTATTGAATGTATCGAAAATTGATACACAAATTGAAAGCATTGAACGGAAATGAATTGTTTTGTTTGAAATAGTTTTCATTCAAAACATTTTCATTAACTCTAATCAAATGCTAATCAAATGAATTCATTGAAAGCATTGGTCTATCGTTTGCTTGACTTTAGTCTCAATTATTTGCAGACATTTAAGTGAGTAGTGATTCGCAAGACTTGATTCAACGGCTGATTAATTCAATTGCTTCTCAGAATGTCTGCCAATAATGGCGTTGAGATAATTGATGGTAAATATGAAGCGAATGAATCAATTGGCAAACAATTGGCAGAAATCGTAGAAAAGTTGGATTCGATGAACGAAAGACTCATAAGTATCGAAGAAATGCTCTCAAAATCACCGCTTTTTGGTTCAACCGAAAGATCAAAACCACAATTGTCTGAAGAATCTAATGAATCAATGAATACGTCAAACGATGTGGTTATCAATGATTCAGAAATACCGATAGATATCGGAAATCAAAAGCTAACGACTCGTTCAGACGAAGGAAGTGATAGATTAGACACGAGTTATGAACAGACGATAGACGCGAACCAAACCAGTAGTCATCAGAATAGTCGTCCTCTGGAGTCAACCAGTCGTCCTCTGGGGTCAACCGAAGTCGAGACAGGACTGAGAAGTACTCCAAAAGATGAGGACAATAATGCACAAACAGTCGAAACGGAAGAGACAAAGGAATCAGAACTCGAAGAATATATTAAGGAATCAATAGATTTGCTCAAAGAGTTGGTATTAAAACAGATTAATTCAAATGAATTTGTTATGAATTACAATAAAGTGTTTAGCGATATGAAGAGTCAGATTATGACAGCATTTGACCGCAAGTTCCCGAACAGAAAGGAAGAACTGATTAATCGCTTCAGATTTGAATTGTATCAGAAAATAGATTCAGAAAAAGGTCTTTTCATTTGTATTATTGCCGAACGACAGAAGACTATCGAAGAAGAGTACGAATTGGTTCTCAAGAATTCAATCGATTTCTTCAATAATTACATTCAAAACGCAATCAAAACTGATATCAAAAATAATACAGAATTCAAACCATTTCCGAAAATATTCAAAGAAATAGCTGAGAAAACATTGGATGAGTTCGACAGAGAATCGGAAGAACTATTGGACGGAAACCGAAGGAAAAAGTTTAGAAAAAAGTTGAATAACAGTATAAACAATGGATTTGAAAAATACACGAAAATATATAAACGCTTTGACTCTTATAAGACTGAATGCGAATATCTGTTCAAAACTGAGAGATATTTTTCAGTCGAAAAGTTATACGAAATACAAAGAAAGCTTAAGATTAATGAAAGTCGTATTGAATACAAAGAACTGTTGCAACTAATGGTAGAGAAGATGACAAATGGCTATAAAAGTCGATTAAATGAAATCAATAGAAACGAAGAACAAATCGCAGAGAAAGGCATTGGAATAGCAGTCCATATATACGGAAAGAGTTTTGAAACCAAACTAAAAGCCGGACTTTTCGCTCCAAAAGACATCAAATTTATTCACGAAATGCTATTTAATGCAAATTTACAGCAAATGAAAGCTTTTTGTGATTTCAATAGCAATCAACAAAATCTGATCAAAAAGTGCGAAAAAGAGTTTAAGTCAAGAGTAGAGCCGATTCGTGAGAGCTATTCGCGCGAACACCAGAAGGAATTCGCGGAAACAACAAAATTATTGAATATCACGGCTCATGAGATGAGTAGGAAGTACTTCGAAGACATGAAAAGTGAGATTTCAAACAATAATTATCTGAAAGCAAAAGAATTGGAAGAATTGCACCAAAGAATGGCTAATGAAGTGATGGCTATTCAGAGAGAAAGACTAAAAGACATTCAAAACTATTTCAATGAAGAGTTTGCTAAGGATTTAGTCAAACGAAATGAAATGCAAATAAAGTATTTCATAAATAGGGCGAAAGACAAGCTTATGAATGAAAACGAGTCGAAACGTCAGAAGACATCAATAAATGGCAATCATTTGAATAAACAATACTATTCTAACACCGAATGCAAGTGTCAGTCATCGCAGCCATACTCTACAGAAGTCAAGAAAGAGCTGAGAAGTGCTTCAAAACAAGTGATAAATAATGAGAAATCAGTGAAAAAAGACGAGATCATAGAATCGGAGCTCAAATCCTATGTTAAACAAGTGTTTCATTCATACAAACAGTTAGTATCAGAACGTCTTGATTCGGATGATCTGAATAAAGTGCTGAACGATATTAAGAGTCAGATATTGACAGCATTTGACCACAAGTTCATGAATACGAAGAATAAAGAAATGGTCGAAGAGTTCAGATCACAATTGGATGTAATCATTGATTTCGAGAAGAATAATACGATTCATATGATTGCCGAACGGCTGAAGACTATCGAAAGAGACGGCGAATTAGTTCTCAAGAATTCAATCGATTTATTCAATAATTATATTCTGAATGCCATCGAAAACGATATCAAAGACAATAAGAATTTCAAATCATTTTCAGATATATTCAAAGAAATAAATAAGAAAACATTGGATGAGTTCGAGAGTAAAACAGAAAAACTATTTGAAACGCAAAGGAAAACAGAAATCAAAACAAGAAATAAATTGAGAAATAAAATGATTCAAAGCATAAGTCAAGAGAAGAAAAAGTTTTTGAAATTATACGAACGGTTCAACTCATTCAGGAGTGAATGCGAAGACCTATTCAGAAGTGAGGACTACTTTAGAGTCGAAAAGATTGAAATTATTGAACAAATATTTATTGAAAGTAATAATGAATTCAAAGAAATGTTTGAGAAAATGATAGGAAAGGCAACGAATGGCTATAAAAGTCGATTAATTCAGAGAAACGAATGCTTTAATGACATTAAGTCAATACAATTGAGAGATATTGTCAAACGTATTGTTCAGTTCAACAAAGAAGTCCTTCAGCTCATGAGTGATGGATACGAGAAGAGATTTATGGCATTGAATGCAGAGTTGGATCAGTTGTTGACCGAATTGTTTGCTTTGGAAGACTTGAACCGCTATTCGAGTGAAAAGCGAATGAATATTATAATGAAATTAAAACAATCGGAACAGAAGTTAACCGAAAAGGCGTTCGAGAATCTGAAGAACAGATTCAAATACTTTTGCAAATATCACTACAATAATGAGGAATTGGATTATCCGAACATTAATCGCATAAATAAGTTCATTCGGGAGGGAATGGGAGCAAAGATTGGTTCACTCAAACAGATCGATGACTACATGTCTTATTTGCAAAGTTTGACGAAAATTACGAAAAATTAATTCAATTATTATTTTTAAAATTATTCCAAAAAATGATTTTTAATTTTTTTTATTAATCTTTTGAATAATTATAAAACTTTTTTTGTGTTTTAATTATAATTTTGATGAAAATAAATAAACGATTTAATTGAAACATTTGATTAAATATTTTTATCACAAGTATTGCATGCAATCGATGGTTGTTAAGCGATATTATCATTAGTTTATGTAATTTAATATTCTGTAAATGTATAGCACATATCAGGGTTGCATATAATAGGCAACAGATATAGATAGTTGACCTGTCATACAGTACTTTCTAATGTCTGGTACTTTCCTCGACTTTTTTTTTATTAAAAAGTAATTTAAAATATAAAAGAAAATTATTTTTATTTATTATTCATTTTTTTTATTTTGAGAATAAATTCAAAAATCAGTACAAAATTTTTTTATAAGGTTTTATTTTTTTTCAATTATTTTTGTTAATAAAATCCCAAAAGAAAATTATTAGAAGCAGTCCATACCGATCTAGGCATTTAATGGGAAGTGCCGGCTGAACAGCGGCACAAATTAGAGGGCAATAGCGTCTCCTCAAACCCTATTGGCTACTATTGCCCTCTAAGTGGCGCTGTTCAGCCGGCACTTCCCATTAAAAGACTGGATCCGTAGTGTATGGCCTGATTAGAAGTATTGCAGAAATTATATTCAATATTAAGCAAAATATTAAAGATTTTCTAAAACTAAACAATAGTTAAAGAATAATAATAAATAATTTTATCCTTAATTTCATCCAATTTGTTGAGAAATCCATTTATTTCATCACTCGTTGTATTCTTAGTAGAAGTGATGAATCCATTGATCGCTTCCATCGAGTCTTTCAGTGACTTCTTCTCCGAATCAGACAATTTCGAGGAATTGATTGACTTCTTGACCGACAGATAGGCTTCCAATAACTTGTCTTTTTGTCCTTTGATTCCGCCATTCGTTTGGTTCACTCTATTAGCCCTCGACGGGGGAAGTGCTGGTGCTCTGACTGTGCGAGGAAGAGGTGCTTCAATAGCAACACTGGTTTGGCCACAATTGAGAGACAAACTCATGAATTCTTGACTTAAAGACAATTCTTGGAGTTTCTGATCACTCGATGTCTTCGAAGGCATAAGGCTTTGGATTTTAAAACAGCCGACGATTTGCTGTCTTTGGAACTGTTCAGCAGTTCTGGCTA
>JAQIWA010002073.1:0-14769 GCA_034693305.1 Eueremaeus valkanovi
TTGGGATGAATAGCAGACACTGAAGGGATGACTTGCACTCAGAGCCCACTTTCAAATCACTCGGAATCGGACCTAAAATTTCGATTTATTTAATTATTTTAAACCCTTTTTATGTTTCATTAATCAATTCCATCAATATTTCTGTTCTTATCTTCTGTTTAATAAATAGTTATTAAATGACATCAAAACTAACTAAAACTGAACTTATTTTTTATCTTTTGTGTATATTTTAAAGCTTTTATTTCATTAATTAATTCAAAACAAATCTATAACAAAATCTGTTCCGACTTGTTTTACATTTAAAAAATCAAAATCAATTTATTTTATCAAAACTTTCAAATTTATATTTTATTTAATCAATTATTATCTCAAAAAATGCTAACTGTGTGAATGTCTGTGCCGGTCATCCAAATGTCTTCTTATTTGGGCTATGCTAATAAAACTAATCTGGATTTGATCTGATCTGTTCTGTATGTTCTGATGCGCTACCGATTGCTATGTTGTCAAAGAACTCGGTTCGAGATCTTTGACCCTACACTCTCGCACAGTTAGATGCAATAACCCATTGCTGGCATTGTATTGTATGCTAAATTGCTGTCAACAGTTTAATGTCTCAATTGGTTGGCAGAGGACTACAGCATTAGAGGAGTCAGCTCTGGATCCATCACTCATACCTAATCTGCGCCAATAGTTCACTGCGTCTACACTTCCACAATGAGATAAAACCTGCGAAACAAAAAACAATTTATAAAAAATAAATGAATAAAATATTTAAATCTATTTGAAGACAAATAAGAAATACTGAGCCATGACTTGCGGTTCGACTCAAAAGAGAAGAAATAAAAACTTCTAATGATTTGTCCGATGAATATGAGAAACGAATAGCGAAATAAATGTTTGCATTAATTATAGCAAATGCTTATGAATTCAGTAGTTCTTTCGCTTCGCATTCATTTGAGTGTATTTTAATTGCAAGTAAAATAAATTTATTCAAATCGACTAATTAGATAAATAAAATATTTAAAATGTTTATGTAAGCAAGGCTCTTTTTACTCAATATTATTCTATTCAACTCTACGCTCAAATTGATATATTAAGGCAATTAAAAAGTATACGAAATTCTTCTCTTCGGTCACATATTTATAGTGTATATAAATATTTCCTATAAATATATTCACATAATTAAACGCAAACATACTCTCCGTAAAGGTATGACTCGATTAATGAATTAAAATTTAGTCAATGGAGACAACCCTTCACTCGAAAACACATTAACCATTTGGCACCGAAGTTAACCTTCTGAATGAAAAATTAATTACCAAGGAAGATATGAAGAATATATTAGTTAACATACGAATTACACTCAACTCTTACCGTTATATTAATTTTCAACTTACGGTTTGATATTCATTGGGAAAGTGAGTTAAAAAACAATTTTTTGTTTCGGCAATAATTAGCGAAACACTCAAATTATAACCGGAATTATTCATTAGTCTATTTTAATAGCTCTCAAAATTAACGCCCAATTCATTAGTTCTTATAAAAACCAAAAATAATTACCGAAAAAATAACATTTCTTTTAAAGTTCAAGTTTTATAAAAAAAAAAATAATTATAATTATAATAATTCTTGTATATTCACAATGAAAAAAAACTTTGAAACTATTTTAATTTTAAACAAAATTAAGTAATATATAGCAAAACGAATGTTGAAAATTGAAATCTCCGTCGATATTGTCTAATATGATATCTGAGTTTATACCCCTTACCTGCCAGTGCTTTTGGAGTGCGTGCAACAAACATACTGTGCTTCGCTTGACAGACAGAGCGCCTCTCTCTCTCTCTCTCTCTCTCTCTCTCTCTCTCTCTCTCTCTCTCTCTCTCTCTCCACTCCTTTCTACTTATGATAGCAATGGTTGTGCTATAGATGGATAGGAACAGACAGTGAACACGAATATATCGATTCAGTTTTCCGGGTCGAACAATGAGCTGTAAGACTAAAACCCATATTTAAGTCTTGAATCTCCTGTGCATTGAATCAGATTTAATACGACATCTAAATGCCTGGCTCTCTAATGGCATATCTATTGACCCGGCTGTTGTGTGCCATGATTTCATATATTAAATCTTTCAACTGATCTTAACTTTGATTTGACTTCTGGATCAATTTGGATGAGAGATAAAGAAATATTTGATATTTGATTGCAATTATGTTTATAATTTGTCGAATACACTGTAATCATAGGTATGGCCAGGGATTGTAAGGATAGGGGTATAGTTAAGATATTAGAGCATGAATTGATACAAAACTGTCTAACCAGGATTAGTTAGGCATCCAAATCATGTCTGGCTGAGAATTGTCGGTCAATTCAGATGAGTATATTACTAGCCCAATACCCAATACCCTTCCGTATATCCTCTGGCAGAGGTGACCTTGATATTCACAATTAATAGTCTATTTTGAATTATGATGTTTTGCTTCTATAATGACTTTATATTCTTGCAAATTGAATGCATTTTCATTGTGTGTGCAATGCGTGAACACAAACACGTTTTTAATCATAAATAAAACATATTCTGAATATTCTTTAGGATTAGAAGCGTTCAAAATGTTATACATTTAATGCAAATAATCGATTGATTGTATGCAAAATCGACAACAATAGTGATGAGCGATAGGAATAAGGAAACCACAAATAAATACTAACCGTTAAATCAAAGTATAAATAAAAATATTGTTTATTAAAGCCTACAAATCGGCACTCATTTGTGAATCTGAATAATGTGTGTAAAAAATATCTCACAATAAGATTACTCTTATATAAGACGGTATAAGTCGTGGAAAGAATGCCCTGACACGCTTAAACGAAGCTGGAGCCTAAACTTGATAAGAAAATTCAATGAAAATTTCTATTTCTGTAAAGCACTTAACAAACATTTTTTACACCAAGCGATTTTTTACTGGCGCAGCACAGGTAGCAGTGAACTAGCACTGTCTCTAGGATTATATAAAATTTGAGCAATGCGAAATGATCCTTGCAAAAAATTGATTTTTCTTATCAAGTTTAGGATCCAGCTTCGTTTAAGCGTGTCAGGGTATTCTATCCACGACTGTATTTATTTACTTATGAAAAATGAATTCTTATTTATATTTCATGTGATGTCTAACTGTCAGCACATTTTACACTTATTGCCTGATTTTATTTGATTAAAAACATCTTTACTGTAAAAATAACGACAAATTTTGACACATACTGTAATTAGTGAGGACAGGTAGGATGACATGTTATGTTTATTTGACTGATTGACTGAACCAATTAACAGATCATTTCATTTTTTAATTATATCACTTTTACAGTGATGTTCAAAGAGAGCAGAGGCTAAATAAGCCGGGCCAACATTCCATTCTACCCTAAAAGCCTCCACCAATACCAGTGCAGACAATTACACAGAATATTTGATTAGTAATAGTTGTGGCTATAAGTGATTAAAGATTAAAATTATATTCAAATCGAATATATTTGGTACAAGTATATACTGATTGATATTTTAATCCTGAGATTTAAGGGCAAGGAGATTATCCCTGGTTAAATGCATAGTTCGGTTACTCTGGACATCTCTGCAATTAGGCTAATGGTCTTGGATAATTTTCACGTTAACGTATGGTTGCACTGGTTATACCTGGGTTAGGGTTATGCGTCATTTACTTCGCTGTCAAACATGTGTCAGATTATTATTTTCATAGACTGGCTATAAATGAGCATAAAGTCGATTAACATATTGTTAGTACTGTCAGTAAACACAGATTTTAGTTCATTAAGTAAAGCACTGCTTTTGGAAACATTATTCAGTAGTTTCTTAAATCATATTCACTTCAATAAACAAAAAATTATTCGGAATTAAAAAAAATTTAATTAAAAAAATTGAAGAAAAGACTTACCATTAGTATCATAACCAACAGAATAATGTATTTGTTTGATAAACATTTTAAATGTATACTAAACGACGAATATTTTATTCTTTCCATATTTGGGTCTCATTTAGAAAACCTATAGAAAACATAAGAATTAAAGATTAAGTGAAAAGATTAATAAGTATTCACACAAACATTATATTAATTACATTGTGATTAACACTAATAGTGGATCTGAGCAAACAATCAGTTGATTGTTATCAAATAATAATCAAGGAGGTTTCACTTTAAATATAATGAAGAATATTTAGTAAATAATAATAAATCATAAAAGGCTTCAAATAAGGCTTCATATCATTGATCAATAAAATCGTATATAAAAAGAGTTAATTTTGATTCAAGTGAACAATCCTTTAATTTTTTCATCTCTACCGCTCAGACCATAATTATCTTCAATATTAAAACTGAAAATAATTATGTATTTTGCTATCGATGTTAGCAAAAAAATAATTTAAAAGTATGCGAGACATAAATGCGGACATATTTTTGCGAAATAGCTTTCTTATCGACAACAAAAATAATTATTCATATAATTTGATTCAAAATATTGATAAAAACTTATTTTCTTATTAATTATTATATATTTTACTAATAATGAAAGAATAAGAGCAGAAATATTGAGAAAATTACATAAAAATTGCTTTTATCTCAAATATTTCCGGATATAAATCTGTAATTCAAATGTCCTGCACCTTTGACTAACGAGTAAGTGCAATAAAGTGGTCGGGCACAATTAAATCTCTACCAATTGATGGAGGATATGAGGAAAAATAGATCATTTAATAGCATAAATGAACTTGCATATCTAATCAGATGTACACCAGATGTGATCTCAGATAAAATTCTACAAATTTCTCCCTCTCTCTCATCCATAGAGAGAAATGATAAACACGAATGAAAAACAAGAAATACTGTAATATTTTTATCCGAAAATTGTTAAACTCGTTCCGTCGAGATATGATTGACAGCTAATCTATCAGATCTTTTACCCTAATCTATGGCAATGTCTAATAAATAGAGACCGCATATACAGAGACAGTCTATATGACTGAGCGCTCTGTAATATTTGAAATTATTTTATTTTATTCTTTCATTTTTCTATTTCTTACTTATGTTTACTCCAACTTCTGGTTACCTCAACTATAGACTGACTTTTCTTTACTCTAATAATTAAGTTCAGCAGAAATTGTTGACTTTAATCACGTATTCGCTTATAATTGACTGATAATTGTCTCAGTCTTTGAAATGTTAATCAACTTTTAAATCAAGATTTCAATGAACTAATTGATTCAATAGACCAATTAAATTGAGATTTTTTTTTATTGAGCTATTGCTCTAATCGGAGAAAAAGTGAAAATTATTTAATTGAATATTAGATAATATAATCTTAAGTTGATATCAAAATATATCAAAATATTTAATAGATTTTTATTCCGATTAAGGAATTCGTTATTAAATAAATTGATTGCAATTCATGTCAATAATAATTAATATTAAATTTCGTTTTTGATATTTACTTGAATTGAGTTATAATTAGTTAATTAAGCCATTCATTGATTTAAAACTAATTATTAATTTATAAAAATAGGAAACGTCTAAAAGGGATCGCTAACAGACCTAGATATTTTGATTCTAGAGAGTATACACCTTAAATATAGCAATAAATAATATGTGCTTACAATATAGTACAAAGATTACTTTCAATGTAAACTTGGCAGTTTGATATATGGCAATCTGAATATTTAGTGAGAATGCAAACTATCCCACAATATATTAATAGCAATCAATTTGTGCGATCAAATGTTGAGCTGATCTTAATATGTCTTAAATTATATAAAATATTTATTTTTTGGCTTAATTTTCAAAATTTTCGCTACGAATACCATATCTCGGAAATCAGAGATGAAATTATAAGCTATTGATATATATGTGAATTATTCGATAAATATTACTATTTATATAGATTTAAACAGTATATGGATAGCCTTAAAACAAGGATTTGGGCAGGGCTCTTTGCATTGATAGTGCCAAAACACTATCTAACCTTAAATACATTTAAATGCTAATTAAATACAAATAACATTTAAAATGTTTCGTGTCTTCCCTTCCATTCCCTTTCAATTATTTCTATTGCGTTCATAATTTATATAAAGAATTGAATAAATATATCAGACATTGATTTTCAAGTGAGTGTTCGCGTGAATACTTAAAAACACTTTAACACAAAAAGACTCGAACTATCGTTAAGTCTTATTAATGATAAGAAATTTATATTCATTTCTATTCATTACTTTAAAACAATTTTTATAGAATTCATAGCCAATCAAAGTTTTATAGGAATATGATAGGGATAAGGATGTCGGCTTAGCATGGGTCTTTTCATATCGACAAAATACCAGCATCGATACAGGGAAAAGATCAAGATTGCAGTCTATTATTTGTTATTTCCTTGTATATCCATAAAACATGTTGACTGAGCTATTTAGCCCCACCTGAGCCCTCATCACTTTCAACTATCCTCGTTATCCCCTCAATAAGACTGCAGTTAAGAAGCAATGTATTTAACGGTCAATATTGTCGCCACTTCTCGCCCGTAAATCATTTGATTTTTATTATTTCTATTTTATATTTACTTAACACATAAATAATAGGTTTATTGAATCGTTAACGAAAAATATTACGTTTGTGTGACTAACCATTAACGGCCAGAACAGTCTTAAAAAGTTATACCGAATAGTTATATTGATTTCTGTAAAAACTGTATTACAGTATAGAATGGTTTCCAGTCTTTTCAATGAGAAGACATAAAAATGTTCAGAATATATGCGGTATTTACACGATATGAACCACAAAAAGCAATTTTATTGCCAATACTACTAATAATAAATATGAAAAACAATAATATCGGACGGAATACAGATAATCGTTAAAAATTCTCACTTGACTTACGATATAAACAATAAAAACTGTTAGGATTTCTCTGAGAGCAGATTTTTTCAGATCATAGCATACTATGCTTTATATACATTTTCACATCGAAAGGATTTCATTGTATGTCTCCAAAAATATCGAAAACTTTTGACTGAATCCCATATTTATCTGAATCTCATATACCAGTGTAGTATGAAAATAATTATATTTTTATAGCTTTTTTCATTCACTGATACTTTTTCCTAAAGTAATAAATTTTTATGACTACAAAAGCGAGAGAGAGAGAGAGAGAGAGAGAGAGAGAGAGAGAGAGAGAGAGAGAGAGAGAGAGAGCAGAAGTATTGGTGAGATTTGGAATGAAAGGGAAAGATAGAGAGAGTTAATGATTGAGAAAAAAATAATTGATTCATAATATGGTAATAAAGAGTGACTCAGGTAATCTTGATATATGGGTAGATGTGATGGATAATGAGAGTGGGGGAGAGTAAGATCGCACAATTACTTGATCTGCGGCACTGGTATTGTCGGGTCAATAATCATTTCATGAAGTCATGCCAATGATTTGATAGAATAAACATAAAAAATAAATAATATATAAAAAAGTGTGGATCGCATCGTATGGCAGATGACATCCTTAAACATAGATCTCTGTGTGTATGTGTGCGCTCTGGTTATCGAACCCCTTCCCTCTATCTGTCTACCTCTTGTATCTGCGGTTACAACAAGTTACAGTTGCTCTGGTTTAATCCGGTGCCACTATTGTGGTGCCGGTGCGAATATAGAGAAGAACCGCAACAATCGGTGGGAAATATAACGTCAATTATCTGTTGGAGACTTATAGCGGCTTTATATACATTAACCAAAAAATTATGACATTTTTAGAGAATGAAAAATATATATAAATCATATGAAAAGGAATACTGTTTTTCTGAATCTCCAAAATAACCGGTCGTTCGTTCGCTTCTTATTTTTTTTCTGTCCCTTATCTGAACCGACAATTCCGGACTACTGTATAGCGAAAGTTAAACTTATATTTGATTTTATTTTTGCTTCAGTAATATTCATTTAAAACTAGCTTCCTAATTAATTTGATGCGAATTCTTCTTTATTTTACTCACAATTTATTCTAATCTCGGCTTAAGTTCTCTGATTTTAGTTTTTATTTTCAGCTCAAATATCATTATTTTTAATCAGAACCGAAAACTGGATGTAAACAGATATCTATAGAGAATATAACTATTTTTGCTCTCAACCAGAATATGTAAAAAACGAAATTATCATTTTCCCACTCAATCTTCACAATAATATACTCAGTGTAGTCTTTATAGAAAAAATCCTTTTGAGAAAATGACACATTTCTATCAAAAGTATATTCATATTCATAATTATATGCTATGAATGGATAATAACAACGTATACACAAATGTATTCCAGAATTAAGTAGATTTCGATTAATTCAAGAAATATTTTCTGATATTTCTCTATAGAAATTCAAAAGAGTTTCCGACAGAAAAAATATTCTAAACATTTGTTTGAAATTAATATTTTCATTCAGGCATTCACTCATATAAAGCCACAAAACAGAACACTTGAATTGGTTCTAAACTATTTATAATAACGATAAATGTTTTGATCCATTTTTCTCAATACAATTCATTCATAAATTTGTCAAACAATACGAATAGAGTATAAAAATCTTCAGATTTATAAGGAATGAAAATTTGTGAGTTCCGAGAGAACAGTTCGGTTGAAGAGTGAAGTATGCATGAGCTCTGTCTGTGGCTATGCCCTGTGCCTGAGCTACAAGTGCTCTCTCGTCTATGCAATGTGCGTCTGAGCTCAACCTCGAACTTTTGAGCCGCTTTTTACCCGAGCAAAGAATTCCTACCGAATGTCTCTGTCTTTCACATTAACGATAAAACCAGATCTAAATAATATAGTGTAGGAATAAATCATACATTTTTGTACTGTAATAAGCATTGGCTTATGTCGTTATGTCGATCATAGCAATAAATATTTTCAAATTGCTTTTTGAATATTCGCACTGCTATTCAACATCAGAGAGAAGTAGAAAAAAAATTATATTTCCGATCGAAATATTATAGTAACAGAAATACATATAAAAAAATAATATTTCAAAACATAATATGATGGGTAACCGAAATATATAACATTCAAATTTCTAATTTGCTTTCGGGTATTACCACTAATACTATAGACTACGGAAAAGAAAATCCTTATTCGGCTAATCATATAAATTAAGTTAAACTCAAAACTAATCAAAAATTATTCACAAATATATTATTGTTTTTTAAATAGGAAGAAGAGTTAAACTTGACTTATAATCTGTTTATATATTAGATTTAAAATATTAAATATTGATATTATGTTTCCAATACCTCATAAATAGTAAATATGTTTAAAATTATTTCTAATAATATTCTATATATTACTCAAATATCAAATATTTATATTAAAATTTAAAAAAATTAGTTTTGGAAACAAAATCTTAATTAAAAACTATCAACGAATCAAATAAATAGTAAAATGTGTTCAAAAACATTAATGAATGTAATAAAAGGGTTAAAACATTTGGTTAATTGCAGTTATAAATCATATTCCGTATAGTTTTACAGAATTTAATTTTATAGTAGTTTTAGTTTTATTTATAATAATCTTATTTTCGACACTCCTATGAATTTTTAATAGCAGTATAGAGTTGACTATTAATAAAATTTAGTGAACAATATTTCATTTAAGCAATGCTAAATTTATTTATACTTTTTTTTGGTTTCTAATTCTGTTTATTTAATGACTATTTCTATATAATTAGTGAATCATTTTCGCAGAACCAGAAAAAAATTAGAGTCAATAATAATCAACTGATTTAAACAATTCATACATAAAATTATTGAAACGTATAATTTAATAATAGAAATGAAAGCAAATAATTATCATACAATGATTTATTGACCCACATATCAAGGCTAATTATGACTGATTACGGAATTGATATAACTGTGCTGAATATAACACTTTTCTTGAAGACATTAAGAACATTATAACTCTTCAAACTCTCTATTAGTGTCTCTAATGCAGTAAATATTTAAATAAGATATTAATGTTAAGCAATATTTTCAATGTTTAACTCATTTTCTATTCAAATGATTTCTAAATGAGATTTATTTCCTATTAATATATTTGTCTCGATTTTAATCGTAAAACTACCCATTCCTTAGAAATGTGTGAAAATTCCTCAATTTTATCAATAAATTAATTCAATAAAGGGTTGAATTTTCTCTTCCGAAGTGTTGACGGAATTTAAATTCAAAAGAAGAGAAAAAAAATAAAAACAAAATTAGATATAATGTAATTGAGATAAAAGGAAATGAAAGAAAAAAAATTTGTGATTATTTTCTCATAACATATCGCTTCGCTCGCATATGACCGCACAGTTAGGATAAAATACAGGCATAAATATGATCAAGATCTTCATGAAATTTTTCTTTCCTTCTCCGGAATAATAAATTTTTTCCTTAATTACATTCAAAAAAAATATTAAATAAATAAAACAGAAATAATCATAAAAAAAATTCGCATTCCTTTAGAAAAATAAAATACAATAAAAAACTGTAATTGTTTTGAATATTAATTCTTACGATTTTTTTCAGTTGCAAACTATAAAAACAATTCTGAAAACACATTTAAAGCATATTTCAACTATAAAACGGCATTTCAAATGATTCGGATAATTTTATTTCTTTTTTCTGAGAGATTTTCTTTTGCATTAAGTAATTATAATAATAACATAAGTATTACAATATGTTATATAAAAAGAAAAAGAGAGAAAAAAATTATTTAAGTTTTTTCAGAAATCCTGTGCGGAATGAATATAAGTCTTAAACTTAAATAAGGGTCACAACTGTCGGGTTAAGGAAACAATAGAGCAATTAAAGGATTTGGATATAAATAGTTATCAAATAGAGTACTATTCAGTGTATTGTCAATACTGTATAGTATTCTTCATACAGAATGAAGACATTCTTGAGATGATAACAAAATTATTTAGTTTTGGCTGCGTTTGAGGCCAGAGAGCACTCTGTTATCTAATGCCATCATAACATGCATTGATAACATGCACCGCATTATATGCAGTTAAAACATTCTCGGCTAATCTGAGCAAGGTTATGGCTAAGGCACATAGAGGAAGCTATTGTTATCTAATGGCACTATCTATCTATCTGAGCCATGTCTTAAGCACTGCTATTAACACGTTAACAAATGTAATTGTTAGCCAATTAAGTGCATCAGCGAGTCATCAGTCAGAATAGTATTGTATTTAAACAATAATAAAACGACTCATTCTTATTATCAGACTTATTAAGTGAATCAAAAAAGTTTATATTTCTATAACAAACGACAATACAGTTAAGTAAAGTAAAAAATAATAATAATTATATTTAAAAAAATAAAGTGATTAAAGAATAAAATGATTAATTAGTAATTAATAATTACTTACTGTTCTATATGTCGAACATTTAGACAAAAATCCACTAAAATTTAATTATTATAGAAAAGGACAATTGAAGACCAAAATCGGACATCAAGATTGAATTTAGAGGAAATTTTTTATATTTTCTAATATAAAAAAATATTTGTGAATAACGGAATGTAATGTCAAACTGTATGTTCACTTATAATGAGAATCGGATAAAACAGATCCATAGCTTTGTATTATATCTTGCGATACAATGAATGGCATATTCTGTTACAATGAAAATAAAACTTTTTTATAGAATAGAAGATAACTATAGAGTGTCTCAGAACTAGTGAGAGAAGTGTTGTTCACTTGTTGGTGACTTAACAAGAAATACTTAAACTTATTGTAAACTTTAATTTTCTCTCTATTGCTCTCTCACTCAGAATAGCCGAATAGACTGTGAATGCACTTCACTTGCATAACAGGTAAGCCTTCTCTCAGCGATTCTCTCTATCTTTTCTGATACTTCTTGTTGTCTATCGAACCGTAACAGAAGAGGACGGCCTCAGCAAAGAAGGCGACCAGAAATACAGTACACTTGCAATCAGTATATAAAATAGTTTACATGTTCTCCTATTTATTCACAGCATTTCAAGAATTTCGTTATTAATTCTAATGGTTTCGAGAAATATATGTCTCATACGTCTGGATCAGACGTACAATATTTGTATATAACGGATAGGTTTATGACTGTCTTGATGGTCCGGATGATTATTTCTGTGGTTTTCTACATTATTAAGAGTGGGAATCACTTTTCGATATCGCAATTGTCACACAATTATATGAATATTATAACTGAAAATCGAATTTAAATTAATTTGGGCTCAATTTCTCTCATATTATGTTTATATTACAGTTATTCTGCTGTTCAGACAGTGCAGACACAATCATAAATCAACATTAAATGCATGCAATGCTGACTCTATGAGAGTCTAGTCTGAAAGCAAAATCATACGTACAGTTAGACACTCCTTGCAGTTTAGAAACATTACTTTAAATTTGTCTCAGCTAAGATTGATTCGACTATATTCTGCCAAAATTAATCACAATTTTATACAACTATTAGGCTTTCATTTATACGAATATTTGATTTTTTGACAATTAATTTATGCATAACTTCTCATATAATTAATTACCGATAGTATTAAGGAAATGAGAATATATATGAAAATATGCTATGAAATAGACATTTACTGTACTTCTAGATAATGTCTAAATGTCACCTACGCCATAGGATAAATATGACTTCTTATTAATATAAAATAGATAAGGATGAAATCTAATAAATTTGAGAATCCATGCATTGAAAGAATTGATATTGATGTGCAGGTACATTTATTACAAAATTAAGTTGTATTCAAGCAAATCATTTCTAAGCTATTAATCAGAAATATTTTAAATAAGAGTAATATTTATGTGTTTTTAAATATGAAATTAAATGCCATTACTTCGTAAAAAGTGTTTTTAGATATCTTTAATAAATGATTAAAAGTTTGTAAAATATTGGACACATTTTGGAGTACTTTATATGAAAATATGAATGATTGCGAGAAATTGTTTCCGAACCAAAAAAGCATTTAAATAGCTCTGAATAAACAAGTTTTGCTCAAAATATGTATTTAAACTGAAAAAGAGAGAGACCAGAGATGACTGGTTAAGAAAGAGACTGATAAGTTATCTTTAATCTAAATTATATGAAGTATATTAACGATAATTTATTTTGAATATTCCGGGTGAGAATATGACACTAAAGGGTTATTCAGAATTCCCACTCCTATGTTGCAGCGCGCGGTTGCTTTTTAGATCTCTGATTGGCTGAATGGATCTATATTCAAATTTTTAATTAAAAATTGAGTGATTCAGCCAATCAGAGCTCTAAAAATCAACCGCGCGCTGCAACATAGGAGTGGGAATTCTGAATAACCCTTTACAGTACACTCTATGTCTGTCTCACTCTTTCCAGAATCCATTGAAAACTATTTAAACTGATAATCAGATTCTAATTCCTATTTATGTTTAATCAGATATTGAATTGTTTTTTTATTAACCGAAAAATATTTTCATTTTATTGATATTAAAATCAGATTTTAATCTAAAGGTTAAGTAAAATCTTATTTTTTTGGGCGAAAACATCTGAACATAATATATGCACAGAATATATAAGTTATATAAAAGTAATATTAAATAAATCGGTGAGAAATTCACATAAAAATTACTTTTAAAGAAAAATTTTTAAATTTGAATTCAGTCAAACGCATTAAGAGATTTGAAACAAAATTAAAGTAAAAATAGAAAATATATACAATTTTTGATCAGCGAGTATGCAATGCATACAAGGATTCAAAACTTTGAAGAATACATATTTTTTTTGATGGCTTAATGACTCTCTTCTGAGAACATTTGTATTTAAATTAAGTGCATTAGAAGTTTGAGAAAGAAATGCTCTTTAAATCTCACAAACATTTATATAACTTATAATATATTTTTATATTTCGTATAATACTGTATATAGAGTACAGACTATATGAATAGCTATGAGGAAATCAGACTATCGGTTATGAAAATCTGTTTGCGTTCAAAAAGACATAATACGACACAACTCAATAAAAACGACATAAATCCTGAAATTCGGACAAAATATGCCCGAAATCGAGAGATTTTTGCATATTTTTGTTTTGAAGCCACTATTTGTTTGGCCCTGTCTATCTTAAATAATCAAGATACGTCTTGCTTATCTGCTTTTAACAGGTGCTATTATTAGGTTTCTTTTCGGCACTTGAGTTAATTAATTTGAGAATTTTTAATACCTTGATCATTAATATTATGCTGAATCCATCAAATTGTATGTACTTGAGTAGAATTTGGATGTTTTAAGTTCAATGAGTGGTATGGGGTTTGTCGTATTGTATCTGCTTTTCATAAGTTGTTTATTGACATAATTGTGTCGGGGGTTATATCGTTTTAAGCTGAACCTAAAGAATCTAAAATATTTTCCTTAAGAAAAAGCATAACTTTTTTTACTTAAAGTCTAACCTCTTCTCTCAGTTTTGTTGGTCAGTCCCTAACAGTTGATATTATATCAGAAGAGATTTTTCTGATTACTGTATATCTGAATAAATATATGTTTAAATAGCAACTTGTTAAAAATTCCTTATTCAGATTGATTGCCAAAACGTATGAAAATTCACTGAAATTAGGGATGGCCAGACTCGGCGAAGCTAGGGGGGGTATAGGGGGGGGGTAAAATAACGGATTTTTCGGCTCAAACCCTAGGGGGGGGTATAGGGGGAGGTAAAATGGCGGACAGGAAATAGGCGCCATTTTGA